>LBNU01024817.1:58297-70308 GCA_014162995.1 Artemisia annua | reverse complement strand
TTTTCGTCCGTTTTCTTTCGTTTTCGTCTATTTTTCATGCGTCTTCATCCGTTTTCAGACGTGTTTTTACGCTTTCATACGTTATCGTTCATTTTCTTACATATTCGTCCGTTTTCTTACGTTTTCATTCGTTTTCATACGTTTTCGTTCGTTTTCATCCGTTTTCTTTTGTTTTCGTCCATTTTTCAAACGTTTTTGTCTTTTTCATACATGCTTTTACGCTTTCATAAGTTTTCTTCCGTTTTCATATATTTTCGTTCGTCTTCTTACGTTTTCGTCCGTTTTTTCATTCGTTTTCGTCTATTTTTAAATATTTTTTGCAATTTTTAGACGTTTTCATATGTTTCTTAATATCACAAGTGAAATATTCTGAATATCACAAATTATATTCTGTATCACAAGTGATATTCAGAATATCACAAGTATTGTGAATATCACAAGTGATATTCTGTATATCACAAGTGATTTTATATGATATGCAAAATATCACAAGTGATACTATGAGTACTATAAATGATATTCTAGATATTATAAGTAATATTCTGTGAAATTCAAAGTATCACAAGTGATATTCTGAATATCATAAGTGATTTTCTGTATTTGACAAGTGATTTTCAACAAATGTATTCTAACATGAAAATCACAAGTGATATTTAGAATATCACCATTGATATTCAGAAAAACACAAGTGATATTCTGAATATCAATTGTGATATTCGGAAACGTATAAAAACGGACAAAAACATAAAAAAAATAGACAAATACACATGAAACCGGACGAAGTATGAAAACGGACGAAGTATGAAAACGGATGAAAACGGACGAAAACATAAGAAAATCACAAATGCTATTCAGAATATCACAAGTGATATTCTAGATATCACTGAATATCACTTGTGATATTCATGAATCACTTGTGATATTCAGAAACGTAAGAAAATGTAAGAAAACGGACGAATACGTATGAAAACAGACAAAAACGTATGAAAGCGTAAAAATACGTATGAAAACGGACAATAACGTATAAAAAATGGACGAAAATGAAAGATTACGGATGAAAACGTTGATATTCAGAATATCACAATTGATATTCAGAATATCACTTGTGCTTTTCTGAATATCAATGGTGATATTTTAAATATCAATTGTGACTTTCGGAATATCTATCATTTGTGATTTTCTGAATATCACTTGTGACTTTCATGTTACAAACATTTGTTGAATATCACTTGTCAAATTCAGAAAATCACTTATGATATTCAGAATATCACTTGTGATACTCTGAATATCACAAAATATTACTTATGATATCACTGAATATCACTTGTGATATTCAGAATATCACTTGTGATATTCTGAATATCACAGAATATCACTTGTGATATTCAGAGTATAACTTCTGATATTTAGAATATCATATAATATCACTTGTGATATTCAGAATATAATTTGTGATATTCAAAATATCACTTGTGATGTCACTGAATATAATTTGTGATATTCATAACATAATTTGTGATATTCAGAATATCACTTGTGATATTCAGAATATCACTTGTGATATTCAGAATATCACTTGTGATATTCAGAATATCACTTGTGATATTCTGAGTATCACAAGTGATATTCTGAAAATCACAGAATATCACTTGTGATATTCTGAATATCACAGAATATCACTTGTGATATTCAGAGTATAACTTCTGATATTTAGAATATCACTTGTGATATTTAGAATATAATTTGTGATATTCAGAATATAATTTGTGATGTTCAGAATATCACTTGTGATATCACAGAATATAATTTGTGATATTCAGAATATCACTTGTGATATCACTGAATATCACAAGTGATATTCTGAATATCACAAGTGATATTCAGAAGTGATATTCAGAATTTTCTGAATATCACTTGTGATATTCTGAATATCACTTGTGATATTCTGAATACCGCAGAATATCACTTGTGATATTTAGAATATCACTTGTGATATTCAGAATATAAATTGTGATATTTAGAATATCACTTGTGATATTTAGAAACATATGAAAACGTATGAAAATTGCCAAAAACATTAAAAAACGGACGAAAACGAAAAAAAATGATCGAAAACGTAAGAAAACGAACGAAAATGTATGAAAACGGAAGAAAACGTATGAAAGTGTAAAAACATGTATGAAAAGGACAAAAAGGTTTGAAAAATGGACGAAATGGAAAGAAAACAGACGAAAACGTATGAAAATGAACGTAAACATAAGAAAATGGATGAATAACTATGAAAACCGACGAAAACGTATGAAAGCGTAAAAACACGTTTGAAAACGGACGAAGACGTATGAAAAATGGCCGAAAACGGACGATAATGTATTAAAACAAACGAAAACGTATGAAAACGGACGAAAATGTATGAAAACGAACGAAAATGTAAGAAAACATATGAAAACGTATGAAAACAGATGTTAACGGGCGAAAACGTAACAAAACGGACGAAAATGTATGAAAGTGGACAAAAACGTATGAAAACGTGCGAAAACGTAAGAAAACGGGCGAAAACGTATGAAAACGGACGAAAACGTATTAAAATAGACGAAAATGTATGAAAGCGAAAAAAACGTTTATTAGGAAAAAAAACATTGATTAAAAAAAAGAAAGAAAAGAAAGGAAAAAAAAACGTCTAAAAAGACAAAAGAAAAAAGAAACAAAAAAGAAAGAACAAAAAAGAACCAAAAAAAAAAAAAAAAAATAAAGCGAAAAAAAAAAAAAAAAAAAAAAAAAAAAAAAAAAAAAAAAAAAAAAAATAAAAAAAAAAAAAAAAAAAAAAAAAAAAAAAAAAGAAGAAAATGAATAATAAAAAAGACAAAGGGGAAAAAAACATGGACTTATGTTTCCCATTTAATCTTAGGTTAATCCCCACCACTAGATTAAACTAGATGGATGGTGGAGATTTGTCCCTTGGTATGTACTAAAATTAGAGTATGCAAAATAAAGTGCCTCTGCAACAAATAACAGGATTAAATTTTTTAAAAGATTATCTTTAATAATAAACAAATATAATTAAAAATCATAAATCAAACAAAACAAAGACTAAATTATTTGTTTTTTAAGAAATAAAAATGTATCATTTAAAAAATTTTAAAAAAAACCCGCGCGTGCGCGGGCATTATAACTAGTTTAGTTATATAGAAATTGCTCAATTCGATAGTCTTCCCATCCACTATATACATATATCGAAAATGCATTGTTATTTAGATGAAGTTCTAAAAAATGATCTTGGGCACATTTAAACGAAGCCCATATTAAGCCATAAGAGAAGGAACATTTACGTCACGTAAACATACGACAGTTTATATATGAGTTGTCTAATGACAAAATAAACTTTGTGTGATATATCTTTGATTTGGTAAATATTTTCTAGTGGTTAAAATCAGAAAGGTAACCATGGTCATTCTTGAAACATGTTTTTATTGTTAATCCAAACTAGTTATAATGCCCGCGCACGCGCGGGTTTTTTTGTAATTTTTTAAATAATTCTTTAAAAATTTTAATTATATTGTTAATTGCATCTTATCTATATTTTTTGTATTTATCTTCTACTTGTGTTATGGATAAATATAAAATGTTACCTAATAAGAAAATATTTTTTTTTTTTTTTAAATATCTTATCTATATTTTTTGTATTTATCTTCTACTTGTGTTATGGATAAATATAAAATGTTACTTAATAAGAAAATAATCTTTTTTTTTTAAATAAAATTATTACTAAATAAGGTATGGTTCCAATTTTTTTGAAATGAAAAATTCCCAATAGGGGTTTTGTTTTATTATATAAAAAATAGAGATCAATACTAACATTTACTTGTTATAAAAGCACCAATCTATAGTTAAATAGCTCAAATTGCCCACCTCTCATGATGTTTAGAAGACCTATAAATCCTAGCTTTAGGTTTTCTTTGTTACTCCATCATATCAGTCTCGATTCATTTAAAAAACAATTGGAACAATACAAACACAACATTTATAAAAACAAAGTTACAAAAACGTTAAAAGTAATATGAAAATATACTAATTGTATCGTCTCCATCAGAGCTTTGGAGCATCTAGCTTATCCATACTCAGATGGGGTGATAACGTCGTCGATCTTCAAGATCATCTTTACGACTTGTGTGGCAAGTAAGATCTGCTGTTGCTTTCCGATCAAGGTATCAAATACATTTTGCTCACGCATATCGTTGGTACCGGTATCGTTGCAGTCTATGCCACAGCAATGATTGTTTTCCTACATTATCAAACAAAAATACTAGTTTTAAGGCATCTTAAATGCAACCACAGCACTGCTAAAATATTATAATACATGGAGTCGACTATGTAGAACAATTTAGTAGAGCTTTGCAACGTCGAGTTGAACTGTATTCTATTTCTAACTCGTTAAAGGTGTTTTCAAATGCTTAAAGCCCCGCAAATATTAATATATCAAAACAAAGTTAAAAATTACTATTATATTTACTATTTGATAAACTTATCGGTCGCCCGTTATGCCACTATTTTGCTTTACTGTCTCTGCCGTGTGTGTGTGAGTTTGAAAAGTCTTTAACTCGGTTATCAGTACAATTAACAATGATAAAAGTTACTGTCTTTGTTACCTTAATTTGCTGTGCTTTCACCGCAGATAGTGTTTCAATGGGTGACAGACCACTATTCTCCGCAAGAGCCATAGGTAGAGCATCCAAAGCATCGGCAAAAGCCCTGATGGCATACTGTCCAACAAAAAAATGAGAGACGTTTAGTACATGTTCAAATAAATGAGAACCACATTCAATGAGAACCACATTCAAATCTTTGTTTAAGATAAATATATTCTGGGTACCTGTTCAACTCCAGGATATTTATCAGCAGCAGCTTCTACTGCAATGGAGCAAGAAATTTCAGCTGCACCACCACCATATACGATAGAGTTATTGCGGATGAGATTTCTAGCAACACACAATGCATCATGGATGCTACGTTTAGTCTCTTCAATCATCATCTTGTTACCTGATTCATCACAGAAGTTTCAAGAAAATAAATTGATATAGACTAACATAATTAGCTTTTGTTGACCAAGCAACAGACAGAATACTTTAGTGTCCGAGAACGAGTGTATGAATAACCTATAACCAACACTTCCCTAATGCTAACTTACCCCCACGAATAAATATGGTTACAGCCCTTGAGTTTGCACAATGCTCGATATATAGCATCCGATCTTTTGTGGTACCAAATGCCTTCTCTCTAACCAAACCAGCCTGTTCATAAAGAAAGGAATCAAGTTATAGTAAAGATTATAACGATCCTAACATGCATTTTATGTAGTTAACGTACTAAACAGTTGAGACATTTTGACATGAATTGTCATAACAATTACCTTTCCTAGCTTTTCGGGTGTTAGTTCCTGGAACCTGGGAACAATTCTGCCACCTGCACAAAACAATTAAAAAAAAGGCATTAAGAAGGTATCTACCAACTATAGTAAACAAGAAAACATAAACACAGTCGTTTTAAATAGCAGTTGTAAAGCACAAACCAGTTGCGATAGCAATAAGCTCCAGTTCTACACCACCAACCCATCTGACAGCAGGCAAGTTTCTGTGCATCAGCAAGTGATTTGCTTCATCGTCAAATCCCCATTGGCAGATTACCAATGTTGCTCCAACGTCCTGTATTATGTCAAAATCAAACAGCATGAGATTACAAGTTGCCAACCGTGTACACATGAATCGACTACCAGAGAACATAATTGAAAATCCCGACCGACTTATTGATGAAGGGACATTTTTCACAAAAGATGCTAATTTTTGACAACCGTGCTTTGTTACGCTTCGTATTTTTCACAAAAGATGCTATTTATGTCTGAAAAAGGTCAGAATCAACCCGAGCCCATTTTGACACCATCACCCAATACATCAGATGCTCAATCTGCTAATTTTGTCTTATAAGTACTCGGAATTAAACCGAGCCCATTTAGACACTGTCACCCAACACAAAAGATGCTCAATTTACTACTATATAGAAAATGACACTTAAAAACCATGGATGTCATCATACCTTGCATTTCTGAACCATGTCATCGAAGTACTGCTGCTCTTGCTTACGTAGAGTCTGGAACTTTTCAATGGTATCAATGTCAACCTTATGCTTGGTTTTGGGCTTTGGAGGCTCAAATGGGCAAGTCAAGATCGCGATATTCGCATCTTGAATTTGCTTTGGCATTTGTGGGTGGCTCATATCTTTGTCAACAAGGATTCCATAGATAAGTTCTGTGTCCTCCAATTTCCCACCAACTTTCCCCTCAACTTTAATATGGTCTAAGTTAACATCTCTCCTTTCAAAATCAGCAACTGCCATAACTGCCTTAACGGCAATCTCAGCCAAACTACGCTTGCATCGGTTCACGCTGAAATAGAGAGCTCAATTAAGTTAAATAAAGTACAAGTAAAAAAAGATATTATGTATATTTGGCACACAGTTTTAAGGTGTTTTGCAGAGCCTACTCGATCTTTTGCTTTCAAAAAGAATAGACTCTCGTCTGATATAAGATAAATAGAAGACATGTTTGGATGACATAGTTTTAGCTTTACCATTGGAAGCATTTCGTGTGGGAGCTACGAACTGTAAATTTCACAAAATAAGTTTTATAAAGCAACCAAGTTTTGCAAAACCTTAAAAAGGTACATAATTCAAGTAAAATGTCCAAAGAAAGGGTACACAAGTGTCTGAAAAAGTATAGATTTTGCGTATTATTTCAAAACTATGTGATTATTTTTGCAATCCTCTAAAAATTATGAAAATACAAATTGTGACAAATGTGTGCCAAAAATGTTTAAGAAAGGTCTTCACACTGAAATCGAACTTACATTTTGGAGGATAAGGTAGTCATGCAAGTTTGAACCAAAGGCTCAATATTTGTGGCGCTGAAATCAAACTTATCTGCTATTGATTCTAGATGAACAACAGCAATCCTTGATGATATTTCAAAACCCTCTGCAACACGAATGGGATGAATTCCCATTTCCAAGAGTGTCTCAGCTTGTTCCAAAAGCGCACCAGCCATAACAACCACACCAGTAGTTCCATCACCAATCTCGTAGTCTTGACTCCGTGATAGTTCAACCATAAGCTTTCCAATTTGATTGTCAACATCCATCTGCTCCAAGATCGTTGCACCATCATTTGCTGAAAAGAGGTTTTAATGAGCCTACTTAACACTTCGTGTTTAATAGAATTATTTCTGAAACGTGTCCTCGTTAGTAATACATAAGTAAACACAGTCTAATATCATGATTCATGAACCAACAAATCTGAACCCCTTCCTCATTGTTCTCATATTTTTACGCACATTTCACACAACCCCAGCTTTTATCATGTCCGAGCTCAAGATTAGCTCAATGTCGTCTAATGTGAAACGCAGATTTAGTGTATAAAAACAAATCTACATACATATGAGATATTATCATATACTACCAATTATATACTCCGGAGTATATAACGAACATCACCAAAATCATTTTTACCATTTCCTTTCACAGAAATCAAAATAGTGATGTTCCCTTAGGACCAAACAGTAACCAACAACAAATAATATACACCAACATTTCGAACAAGAAACCACCACCAAGTTGGCCTAGTAGTTAGGCATCCTAATTTCCTCAGGAAGTCTCATGTTCAAACATGCATGACTCTAAATAACAACAAATCATTTAAAAAACAATACAAACACAACACCCAAGGCCTTTGGTCTAGTGGTGTATGAGTTGCCCGCCAACTTAGAGATTGTGGGTTAAGCCTCGTTGAAGTCATTTATGAGATATATTGCGAGATATCTGGTATAAGGTGTGAAAAAAATTGTCATTCGAAAAAATAAAAATAAAAACAAACATTTATAAAAACAAAACAGGCAAGTATATATAGTCAGCATATATATAATACTAATAGTAATGTCTCCATCAGGACTCTGAAGCATCTTATCCATTCCTTTAGGACCAAAAGAAGTCCTTAATATCCTAGAAACAGCAACACCAGCTGCTATATTAGCTTTCTGTGCATCTATTCCTCTTAACCTGCTTTTGCTCTCTTGTTCTCGCAAGATAACGAACGGCCGACCGTATTCATCGAACGCTAATGCCATGTTTGTGTTTTTTTACAAACCCTGCTTTGGATATGTTGTTGTTTTGTCTACCATTGTTATAAAATCAGCTTTTTAGCTGCTTCTTTAACATCCACGTACACTAGGTGACACCACCTGCTTTATACCCTTCTAGCTAAATGTTTGACAAGTGGGTGCTTATTCAGCCAGCTCATATTTTAAAGAAATGTGACACGTGGAACTTTCAATTTGCTTACCTTACCATGAAAAAGATCAAATATACTTGGTGACCCATTTTCATTCACATCTCTCAAAATTTTCATACCCTTTGGTTCTTCAAATTTTTTTTTTTTTTTTTCAACATCATCATCATCATTCATCTTCTGGGTTCTTTCGATTTACATAGAGTGCAAGGCAAACGAGCTACCAGCTGTGCCGCTAGCCCTTTTTAAATTGCGAAGCCAATTCTTTTAAAAACTATGTTTGCGTAGGTATCATCATTTACACCTTCTTTATAAAAATTTACAACTTTATTCATCTTCTTCATTACTTTTCTATTTTTTATTTTCCATTTTAGTTTATTGATTTAAATCACTTTCATTTCATATGCTATAACTATTTTTGTTGATAGTGTTACTTTTTTTTAAGTTGTTAACATCCTTCTTATTGGATTATTTTCTCCTCCTTTTTGGATTTAATTTTCTTTCTTCAGGTTTAAATTGTGTTGTAGATCTCTATTTGTGGAACTTACATTCAGTTTTTCATTTGAACTTTTTTTTGTATAAGTTTTAATGTGTTTGTTTATATGTGCTTTTTGTTTTGGTTTTGGTTTTGTTTTTGGTTTTTGTATTTACTCTTATGGTTAAAAATTTTATATTTGAGTTGGATTTTGCCTCGCCCTATATCTTTCTTTGCTCTTATTTTGGGTAGAACCTTAGCTAAAAAGACGCGAACTTTTATGGTTTTTTGTAAAATTTTTTGCACAAACCTACTCACAAACCCAAACCCAAACACAAAAGGGTGTCCTTACATAATTTGTTCCATGAAATGAACAAATTTGAAGCAAAAATGTACGATTTTGGGCTTAAACGCACGAACGCGCTATTAGACCAAAAAAGTTTCGATTAAAACACTCTACAAACAACGGTAACATCCACTATTGTTATCTCAAGTGCAAGAACAAGTTTGGGGGAAAAAAAGTATGATATGGGACGAACTCGCTAAACCAAAAACACACAACTTTAGACCATTTTCGAAAATAAATCCACTCCTAGATCATCTACCACTTGTTTAGTTTCTAACACGGTATCATAACACACATATAATGATCTAGAGAGATGGTTTTAGGGAGAGAAAGGATTCTAGAGAGAAAGAGTTCTAGAGAAGGAGGGGGAAACTTAGTGAATCTTAACTAGACAATCCACTCCACCACCTCACAATGAACATGTGAGGAGTCTCATATAGTTACACAAGAGGCCTTGATGGGTCGGGCTTGTGGACTAGCTTAATACACAGACTATATTGTTATATCTAAGCCCGTATGCCCATATCTAGTCTATTACATACACATTACATATTACAAAGTTCGTTTATATAAATGACCATCACTTCTGATGCTAACAAAACAACTAATGCAGTCAAGAACAATATGTTACCATTAACTTTGAGACTAGATTGCTTTCAGTCCAGCATACTCACGCAATTTCTCGCACAGTATAAACGTGATTGTGGTCTGTGGACCTAATCGTGCAAATATAGCAAAGCCCCTGCAATATATTTGAAGTCAAACTCTCGCAGAGAAGACAAATAGGAATCGAAATAAAGTAGAGATGGTAATATGACTTGGGACATGTTCTAACTCTAATTGGTCACATGGATTATACGCTAAAAAGCTTGATAAAGAAAAAGAAAAAATAAATAAAAAATTAGGGAAATGTTTCAAGCGGGTAAAACAAGTTAAAAGGCATTCAAAGTGTATACAACCTTCAAATTTGGTTTATTAGAAAAGGTTATTCATATTGCAACAGTATAGTCTTGACAATCATATTTCGCACATTAACCATTTATATAAAACTTTTTAAAAAAAGGGATAAAGATCTCCTTTCTGATCAGCATAATCTGCCCCTACCTGTATTAAAAGTACCCATGTGACATGTTACCCAACTAAGCCAGCCAATTGCCAACTCTAAAACTATTTACGAAATTAGTTAAGCAACTTATGGAGAGCCTAAAAAGATTAGGTATCGTTGAGTCTCACCCTTTGTAGAGTCCTCGAGGCCCCTCTGTTGCCAGAACCTGAAATTTAAGAATATGAAGGCATCACGCAATGCAACCCAGCTTAAACCAGGAGATCATTTTTAACAACACAAATTTAAATCAGTTTGGAACTTGAAGTCACCCCGAAACAAGCTAATGAAACTGAATGTATTCCGGCAATAATCATGGAATTACAAGTTCATCGAAAAGGTATGAGAGCAGAAACTAACAATTTACCTTATAGGCACAATGGAATCCGTTTCTGTAAGCTCCATCACTCATAGATTCTCGTTGTAACATGAGACGTGTTTTAACCATGTCCATCGGAGCAGTTATGAGGGTACTCACCGAGGCTGCTATTGTACTCGAGCTTCACACGATGAAAGTCACAGTTAGAACAGTAGTTTATCATGAATATAACAGATATGGTAATCTTAGTGTTGCCAAGAATATATATTTACAATGTGATAACTTATGTTTCAAATGGTATTGAAGTACTCCTTGATGTACTTGAAAGATCATAGGTAGTGATGCATACATGAGATGAAGATAAAATCCCTCAAGAGACGTCCATTTTACTAAAACCTGTTAGAGTTTGTGGATAAATATTAATATGTGTATGACTAGAATCGAACTCGAGACCGCGGGATTGCACACTTTACGTATGAGAATTAAAGTTTAATAATTTAATATAAAAAATTATATTTAATTATTAATTACACAAAACAAATAAAGAATGTTGGTGATTGGCGAAAATCGACTAACATACAAAGATAAGGACCAAGGATAAAAAATAGAGAACAAGAAGGATCTAGAACCAAACCCTAACTTGTTCCCTAAGTTTTGTATCCTATAAAAGCAAGGTCAAGAGTTTATTTTGATAGACTCTTGTACACGTTAGTTTTTATTTAACCAACTATTGCAACTTGCTTTTCCTTTGACATGTCGATATGATCACAGTATGCATGCATGATTATATCTCATGCATGTGCATGAATATTTAAAAAGGGTTTTTCTTTTCCTTGGCTACTGTGTTCGGCAAATACAATAACACAAAAGGTGTTTTTTTGTCGACTAGTTTGTTTTTATAAACAAAATAATTGTTTTGTGTATTATTATTAAACTAGCATTTACTTTAATTCGTTAATAGTACGTGTGTACAAGAACGTGGTACAATCACACTATTGATTGTATCTTGGATCGATTAACAAAACGGTAAGGGATTAATCATTAGATCCCTAATTCATATAAACCGTAATTAGGGTTCTTCAATTGTTCAAGAATCAAGAATTGCATACGGTACGTTTTCTTTATGTTTTAGTTGACCTTTATATGTTATACTTGATCCTACGCTTCCGCATATGTGACTACTTGATATTAGAATATATATATATATATATATATATATATATATATATATATATATATATATATATATATATATATATATATATATATATATATATATATGATTGTCATGGTATTAAAATTCTAATAGTGGCATCACGAGCCATATATAACATGTAATTGATTACTAAAACAATAAAAAACGTATCTTTGATTGTTATAGATATACATGTTGTAGTTATAGATCTAGGGTTTAAAAATATTTTCGAAACCCTAACCCTAATTT
>LBNU01024817.1:41934-53246 GCA_014162995.1 Artemisia annua | reverse complement strand
ACATGAAGTGATATAATACTACTTCAATAATTATGTATTCTTAGAATGACATAAATAAATGAGAGTAGTAAGTTAACTTGAAAATATGATTGAAACCAAATGATGGTGTTCATGATTACTTTAGTTATAAACATGAAGTCTTTATGCAAGGCTTAGTATAATGTAAAGTAAGACGTTAGCTTGTTATGTTTTTTACTTAAGACATATACAAGAAGTCATTGAATTGATCAATGATTTATAACGTATGGTGGGATTATAACACATTTATGTTTTGATGAGACATGAACATAATGTGACTTGGTCAAAAGTACTTGTGTTATAAAGCATGCCAATTGGCTTGAAAATACTATTATACCATTAAGTTGATTTAGTTGGTAAATAGACAAGCTTAAAGATATAAGTTTATCTTTCATATTGATAGATTATCTGACAATATGAGTCCTAATGAAATACCACAAGTTTATGGTGTGTTCAGTTAGGAGAATCAAACTCTATTGTTATTGTTTGATTAAAGATAACTATAACTTCTTTTCTTCCAAAAGTTATCAAGGTTATAAAATTGAGTATGAATTTAATATATTCAATTAGACTCCTAGAAGATTTATAAGACATCATGGAATGTGATGAATCACATTAAGTCTTGAAAATTGAGGTTCTGAATTTGTTAGGCTACTTATGTGTAGGTCATTAACAAAAATGTCAGGAACTGTCAATGTGTACTTGTAATATCCCAAATAGAGAAAATTCGATTGTTGCTCTAATTGATAAGTATTTATAGATAGTCTATAGATTACTAAAGGCAAGTGGGAGTTTTTATCTTGAAAAGATAAAATTACAAGATACATAATCTTCTAAAATCATACTAGTGAAAATCATGATGAGGCTTAACATGTAAATGATAAACCTCATAAGATGATGGAATTATCATTCATAGATCCACTTGGATATCTCAGATAATTGGTTAATATGCTGGGAATTATATGATGAAGTATTACCAAATAATGGATTGGGTAAACTACTCACACTATGAATGTTATAGATGCTGTTCATAAAGATATTCAAATTTTACAAATTTGGTTTATCTTAATTCTTAATAGTGAGAGAATGATGATGAGTTTATTCAAAGATAAGTAACCCTAGTGGTTTAAATCTTTGTATAAAAATCATATGAACAAAATTGTACACATATCTTAATGTATATCTCATGACAAGATTATTAATCATATTTAAGCAATTAACTATGATTGAATACTATTTTCTAAGAACATTAAAGATACAAAGATGGTAATTGTCATATTTATATGAATATGAAATTTGACAATGAATATCAAAAACTCTTTCTTAATTGATTACTTGAGCGAGGACGATAAGTAATCAAAAGGAGTTTATGAATTTAAATAAATCTTTGAAGTATACAAAGTGCAATAATCCATGATTGGATAAATGCATGCATCTAGAGATTACTCTTATGTTTAGTTATTTTTCAATGATTTGATTTATAATTGAAATAAGATAATCTAAGTATTCCTGAAAGCTAGTGGGAGTATTATGTTTGATTTACTAAATCATATATGTTGTATAACATATAAGAAGTAACATTCCATATAAGTAAAATGTTAAGTCTTATTGGAATGAAAATTTACTTAAATGATTTAGAAAATAAAACATACAACCTTAGAACTAAAGTTTATTATTTAATAAACATACGCGGTAAATAAATCTAATTGAAAGTTATTATATAACTTGTGCAATGAATATTCTAATAGAATATGTTTGAACTTAGAATAATATAATGATCCTCAACCTGGAATTGCTCCTAAATTCTAAGTATATACAATATGGCAAATTGTTGCGTAATTGTTATAGCCGACAGTAAATCTTGAAAGATTGGAAGGCGTCAAACATTACACAATGGATATTAAGTTTACGGGATTTTAAAGAGCATCTTGTAGTTTTATACAATGATGCTAGTTTAATTGAGATGACACTCAATATTAGTCATGGTAGAATTTTATCATTGTTAATGGCCATGTAAACTAGTTGTGCTCAACTAAGAGCATAGTTGCATTATACATTAAAGAATTAGAATACTTTAAACTTTCAAATATTTGAAAGTTTGATTGTCATAAATTGGTGGTTGAGGATATCAAACCATTTATGAAATATTATATGACTATATCAAGATAGTTGGATATACACATACAAGAATTTCGCTTAATTGAATTCTTGAAATAAGTATTCTCAAAATTATTATAGATCAAAGTTAGTTGATTTATGCCTTGTCAACAAGTATGATTGACATGAATTGAGGCATAATTCATTAACTAGAATTATCATGCATTGATCTATTTAGTATTTGGATAAAGGATATTAAGCAATTATTATTTATAATGAATTAAAGTACTTAGTACGTTTGTTTTCATTAATAATAAATTGTGTCCTATATTTGCATGTTTAAATCCGTGAATAACTTATGTTATTCTAAATTGTCCGTTGTCAATTAATGATATGGGAATATCATTAAACTAAGACAAATCTGAGTATTGGTTAGAATATACTTGAAAGTATATTGATGCGTTGACATACCAATTTCACATGATATTCAATGAATTGAATATAGGACTTATCCCAACTACATGATTTTACTTTATGGATCTTGTCAGTAAGTAAATCATGAATTTAGTTATCCTCAGACTTGAGATACCAGATAAGTGTCATGGATGTAGTGCATTTCTGTGGAGCAATCTACCGCTATCCGTAACTGGTAGTTATAAGGGTTGTTTTCAGAAGTGTTGCAAAGTTCATGGGTTAGTCTTGTAGTCAAGAAAGAATTTGTTCCTTCAAATTCGTTTTGAAGTTTAATACTGCTGGGCCCCTCGTAGGGTTGACAAGATGTTTGCGTGCGCACGCCCAAAGTCTATCTGGAATACGTTCAGATGTTTTGGTAATCTTGCTCAATCATAAACAACGAGAAACAGAATTGTTAATTAAAGAATGACTGAGATCCATATCTTTATTAACGTAGTATTAGAAACAAAAGGATAATAATAATGATGAATCATTAAAGGTTTTTCCAGGAAACCTAGCTCGAGTTGGTCTAGGGGCATTGGCGTGTTGCTAGACGCTAACCAATGTCATTACACTATTAATAGATATCCAAGTGGGAGCTGTTGGAGTTTGTGGATAAATATTAATAGTCGTATGTCTAGTATCGAACTTGAGACCGCGGGATTGCACACTTTACGTATGAGAATTAAAGTTTAATAATTTAATATAAAGAGTTATATTTAATTATTAATTACACAAAACAAATAAAGAATGTTAGTAATTGGCGAAAATTGACTAACGTACAAAGATAAAGGACCATGGATAAAAAATAGAGAACCCTTAACTTGTTCCCTAAGTTTTGTATCCTATAAAAGCAAAGTCAAGATTTTTAATTGTGTAGCTCTTGTACACGTTAATGTATTTTTATAAAACTATCGTTACTTTGCTTTTCTCCTTTTTGTCGACATGCATTACAGTAACGAAACATACATACATGCACATGAATAGTATATATTAAATGTTTGCTTTTCATGTTGACTTATGTGATCAAATATTGTATCACAAATTGTTTGGTGATTCATTCAGTCGAATGTTTTTGTTTTCTAAAAAAAATAATATTGTTTTGTGTATTATTTAAACTAGCATTTACTTTAATTCGTTAATAGTACGTGTGTACAAGAACGTGGTACAATCACACTATTGATTGTATCTTGGATCGATTAACAAAACGGTAAGGGGTTAATCATTAGATCCCTAATTCGTATAAACCCTAATTAGGGTTCTTCAATTGTTCAAGAATCAAGAATTGCATACGGTACGTTTTCTTTATGTTTTAGTTAACCTTTATATGTTATACTTGATCCTACGCTTCCGCATATGTGACTACTTGATATTAGAATATATATATATATATATATATATATATATATATATATATATATATATATATATATATATATATATATATATATATATATATATGATTGTCATGGTATTAAAATTCTAATACCTTACAGCCAGTAGACCAGATCTTCTATTTGCAGTGTACATGTGTGCCCGATATCAGTCCAATCCTACCAAAAAGCATCTGGAAGCTGTTAAACGGATCTTTAGATACCTGTTAGGGACTACTCACATGGGTCTCTGGTATCCGAAGGAAACAACAATGGAGTTGACAGCATATGCAGATGCAGATCATGCAGGGTGTCAAGATTCAAGGAGAAGCACATCGGGTGGTGTACAATTTCTAGGTAACAAACTCGTGAGCTGGGCGTCTAAGAAGCAAATGAGTACCTCCATATTCTCTACAGAGGCTGAGTACATAGCCATGTCATCTTGTTGTGCTCAAATTCTTTGGATGAGGTCTCAACTTTCAGACTATGGCTTCAAATTCAACAAAATCCCTTTGTATTGTGACAACAAAAGTGCAATTGCTCTTTGCTGCAACAATGACCAACACTCCAGATCCAAGCACATTGATATCCGACATCACTTCATAAGCGAACAAGTTGAGAAAGGGGTGGTTGAGCTATACTTCGTGAGGACGGAATATCAGTTGGCAGATATCTTTACTAAGGCACTTCCAAGAGAACGATTCGAATTCATTCTCCCACATCTTGGCATGAAGAGTCTATCACCAGACACTCTTAAACGTCTTCAAGAAGGAGCTGAGGAGTAACGAAATGGCTTCTAATATCCTTTATATATAAGCTAAATAAAAAACCATAAAAATCCAAAAACTTATTTAAAAACCCAAAAATATTCTTCTCTCGACATGTCTCTCGTGTAATCAATATTATGTGCGTCTCTAGAAATGTCATTCAATAATGACACGGAGGTATACATATGCTTGAGTGAGAGTTTTTCGTTTTAATAAAACTGCTTTCTAAAAACATGTCGTTTCTCAAATTTCTATTATTATGGCTTACAGTTACTTCAGACTGTAACCCGGGCCTAATTTTATGGCTTGTTATCTCGTCAGATAACAACCCGGACCTCATTGTAGGGGAAATCTTGTCACCAAAAGGACGGCTATTCGCAACGAAGGCTTGAATTACTTTATATTCTTGCCTTTCCAAATGATGTACGTTTCAGTGCATCACTTCTGGTTAAAGAAGAGAAGTCTTCTTTGTATACGCAAATACTTTCCATTCTATGATTCTTTAGGAAAGTATTTGTACAAAACTTGGTGATACCATGAAATATTTGGAAATCAAAAGATAAAGTTTTCATAAAATTCATCACTCAATCAATGCCAACAATTTTTTTTCAAAAATATAAATGGGTCATTGATTGAGGGGGAGAGTGATTTCATAATTTTATAATATCATCAAATCACAACACTTTGTACATAATAAGCAATAAAACAACTTGTGATGATTATGTGTCAGTATGAGAATTTTCAAAGAGTTTTTCGTTAAAGCTTCAAATCTTTTCAAAACTCATTAATTCTGACACACAACAACCTCCCTCACAGATTGAGGGGGAGCGTAAGAAAGTTCCTTTTTTATCAGAAAATATTAAAACTGACCGCATTTTCTCCCAAAAGTATTCTAACCTATTTAAATCAATTGAGATCCAAAATCTCAAAAGGTTTGAAATTTTTGATCGGGGGAGAGAATGTGATTTAAATAAGAAATCTCATAATCAAATGTAATCTTTTGAACTCAATAATAGGCTCCCACATATGTGATAAACTCTTTCGAATACCGATGCACATATTAAGGGGGAGCAAAAGGCGTTTGTGGAAAAATACCAAAGATCGACCATTTACTTTAATGCACGGAGTTATAAGGATGGTTAAGGTTAGGTATGAGTTCCCATGATCCACCAGAACCGGAAGGATCCTCCCAGGGACAATCCTCTAGATAGATTAGAAGTCCTTAGGAATGATTGAAAAGAAAGAGAATGGAGAAATGTGAGAAAGGGAAGAGTGCCGACTGAAATAGAGCTAGGACTGGAACAAACCCAACAAGGTTCTAGTGGTGAAATCTCGATAAGAACTGAAGGGGTTGAAGAATTAAAAAGAAACGAAATGAGAAAGGGTGAAAAGAAATAGCCCTCCATTTATTCAACCTTAGGGTAGAAACCGGGTTCAATTCAAATGCTACTGGTGGTTACTAAGGTAACACCGGTATTGAAGACAAGACGTCATAGACCCAGTGACGCACTGCACTAACCTTCCTAAGCCACTCAAGTTCTCTTAAAAGGACTTGTTTCATTCTCACGGGGAACCCTGTGCAATGTATCGACCGCTCATTGCGAGGCATGTTGATACCTAAACAGGAGACGCCTCCCCAGTCTCCAGGAGCGGATCAAAACGCACTATTGAGTCTAGAGCCAAGAGATCATCCATAAATCTCATTAGGACACAATTCCAATATGCTTACTGTTGGAGTATGCTCGTGTCATAATAAATAATTATATGGCTATACATATGTGAGTCTATGGGGTCACACACATATACACTTAGGTACCTCTTTTATGTCGTGTTTATTGTACTTACGACATATAAATAAGCTAACATAACACGAGATCATTATTGGGCTTCTAATGCATAAGTAGAGTACTTAATACATTGGAATAGAAAACAAATGGGAGGCCCATTTGAGGCCCTTTTAGGTGGCCGACCTATAGGGAGGGTCAAAGGGATTATGGTTGGAATTTTTATCTGATTTTAAGGATATAATCTCCCCATGATTAGAGATAACTGATTACAAAATAAATCTCTCCTCTCTCTCCCCCAAAAAAGGTACGGCAAAAATAAAAGACCATCTAGGGTTTTTATTTTTCTTGATCTCTTCCTTTGAATCTTGCTTATTCAAAGGCCATTCCAAGGTTACGGGTTAAGGACTAGCATCCAAGGGGTATACGGTGAGGTGTAGTGTGGACATATCATAGAGGTGATCTCCATTGATCACTTGGTTTTGTTGGTGAATCGTTACATTGGTGATAGTCTCCATTCGTTGCAACCGATCACGCTACAAAGGTATAAGCATGTTATCTTTGTTTATTTGATTAATCATATTGGCTATATGGATCCGTGTGGCTGATGTTGTTCCGCTGCGTTTATTGGATTCATATGTATTTTATATTCAAACATCACCTATAGTGGTATCACGAGCCATCATATGTGCCATATGATTATCGGGTACGTGTAAAATGGCCTAAAACGCATGTTTTTTGATTGTTTTGTGAAACGATTTCAATTCAGGCCCTAAGGCTTAATTTTCTGTGGTAAAATGATAGTTAAAAGGTCCTAACATCAGTGGGTTTTGAACCTAAGGCCATTTGACACGAGTACCAAACGATGTTTTAATTCTAGTTAATTAATTTCTTCGTTTTCGTTGGCTAAAAATTTATTTCTTATCATTTATTTTGTTTCCATGGCAAATACATGCATGTTTGTCCATGGAGTTAGCCAACACCTTGTTTTAATCATAATATTATGTTATTATTATGTTCATATGCAAAGCCGATGATAACCTAGACCACTTGTGCATTGAATGATTGTGGATGTTGTTTAATTTCATGTTTTGGGGTTTTTGCCATTGTTTCGGCACTTATGTAATGATTTATTTTTTTTGGTTGAAGCCATCGTTTGGGCATTTTTACAGTAGCTAGAAAGTAGATTAGTTGTATTTTACTTTAAATCTTTTGTAATCATTGCTTGGTGGCGAAAGGCGAAAGAGTTCTTGACATCATGGCTGAAAATAACTGCTGGAACACCTATTGGTAAAATCGACTTTCTGGACGATTAGTAAGGAGTTATGGGCTGAAATTTTTTTGTAGGTACCCAAGACATAGGCCCACAACTTTCTAGTTTGGTGCTAAGCCCGTAGATGCCTCCTTCCTGGTCTGATCGGCCTCAACACAGAAATTCTGGAAACTCAGCAGCCTCCTTTCATGTGCATAATGGGTTTTCTACTTGCTCTTGATTATCTTGAAGCAAGTGGGAGTCCTCCGTGTGGTTGTGTGGTTGTCCCTAGTTGACTCTTGGTTCTCGTGATGGCTCACGAGACCGAGCATAGGTTTTTCATCGGTTGAGGCTTTGCATATTGTGGTTGTGTGTTTGTGATTTTGTTGTTTATATATCTTGTGATCATATGTAAATTGCAAAATAGTTTTCTAAAAACTTAAAGGGAAACACAAACCATCTTCAAACTAAGTCTTTTGATTTAGTTTAAATAAGTTTTTGATACTTAAAATCATTGGTTTTAAAAATAACACTTAATCATGTTATGTATGTTATTTCATTTATGTATTGTCCAAAACTTATTATCCACGTAGGATGAATATTAGTCTTGAAAATGGACAACTCGACACACATAAATTAAAACAATGATTAGACCTAAGTTAAGAAAGGTTTTTAACTTGTGCTACGAAGGATTAATGCATGCTCTTTTCGTACACCTTTGATCCACATCAAAACTTTTACCCATCAAAATTTAAGTCATGCCGTCCAATTTTGAGAACACTTGAGATTACTTTTTGCCTATGCGTGGGACCTAGGTTGAATTGTAACCCAAGGTGACTATTCTCTATGCGTGGGACCTAGATATATTCTCGCGCGTTCTTAAATTGGATGACTTAATCGAGTTAAGCGGTGAGACCTTGACCCGAGGCAAAGATGGGACGAAACATGCCAGCTTGACACTCGTTGCTTGTTCACTAGTGCCATGAGTCCCATAAAGATCTAAGAGTTGCACTTGTAATGCAATTGGTCGACGTTACCTACCTATTGAATCCTCCATCACTTGCAGATCAACTGGGGTGATGGTGGAACCTCAATGAGGATCTTAGCCTTTTTCGTAAAATTAATTGTTTTAATATTGTAAACATGGGTAGTTAATTTTAAAAAGGATTAATTATTGAAACTTACTAAAATCTGAACTTTGTTTGTTTTGTAGATGACAACTCCAAATCAAACCATAAACAACTCGTCAATCAGATCAATTCTCGAGAAAGAGAAATTGAATGGTAACAACTTTTTGGACTGGTACTGTAACAACCCGCATTTTCAGGACAATTCTTCAATTTCACTATTCACAAGTTACTATTCATCATTTACTATTCACCGATCACTATTCATCATTTCACTATTCATCGCTTTCGGAGTCAGTTTGTGATTTTGAAAGTTTTCAAATTTTTACGTATTCACGTGACACTATTCGATTCCCGGAGGAAAACACTACTCATGATATCATGCATATATTTTACATTACGTATGTTCAAAATATTTAAATAACGTTACCACTCAGTTTTTACTACTAACATTTACCGATACTCCGTCTACGATATAAATACATTTTCATACTCATTAAATGATAATAACATATTATATTATAATTTACCAGGTGTTCTTTGAACCGTTACAATATACTCTTCCGTCAACGACTAATAATCACGCTCGAATCACGATTTTCGACACGACATTATTTTCAACACACCGAATCTATCAGGAATGTAATTCATAATTTTTACAACGTCGTCACAATTAATTATTTGGTACCTTTAATTTTTTCTAGGAAACTCGGTAACCCGATATACTTAAAAATATAATATCTCCAATATTTTGCAAAGTCTTACAAAATCTCCTCCACCTTCTTCACTCACCCATGTTATGGCCACCCCCCCACATCCTTTTATTACAAAGTTGGAAAACTTTCACTAGGATACATTTAAATATTGGACTTATGTGTCTAATAAATATAATATCAAGATCTAGATATTTTACTTCTTCCAATACATGTATACAACTAGCCAAGTTACTCTTCCTTTCCTTCTTCTTCTATAATGGATCGCCAACATAGAGAACCAATAAAGTCACAACTTTTCAAGAACAAGTAAAATCAAGTCTTCCATAGTACCTTGTTAAGGTTTTGAACTCAAAAAAACCTCAAGATTATAAGTTTTCTTGCTCAAAATCATCAAAAACATCAACGTAGTGAGTTAATACCTTTTCTTAAACTTTTATATATATTCATTTGATGTATTTTCAATTTATATAGTATGATCATGCAAGTATTTTTTAAACATACCACTTATTGTTTAATTTCTTTATAAACATAGATCTAAGATTTTGCTTGCTAACCTCATGAGATACCACATTGTTGGTGATGTTTTAGGACCCATGACACCCTAAGACTGTGATATGGTAGACTAAGTGTCTGTATTTGAAGGTGTTGGAAGTTTTTGGACAGTTAGCTAACTAGAAAAACCAAGTTTTGAACACTATAAATACCTACTTCTTATAATGCAAACGTGGAAACTCAGTGGCGTGTTGGGTAATTTTTGGCCAAAAAATTTTTAAAACACATTTCCGAGACGACAGCCTGTGGCGGAACAACGGGATAAAAAATACGTTATAACGAAGGAGATATGATTTTCGAGTTTAACGACGAAAGTGTTTTTCAGAAATAAAAGTGAGCTGATTGGCAGTTTTTAATGGGCACAAAATGAGTCGTTAACGTTACCAAGCTATGCGAACTAACTAAAAATATGCTTAATACGTTGTCCCCACGATTCCAGGGGATATAAAGAACATAGAAAACGCAGCTTATAACGAAAAAAGATAAAGTGTTTGAATCCGACGATAACAATATAAAATCCTTCAGCACTTATTATCTATATATTTTTGCACAAACAGTTTTTGCATACGCCACACCTTCTCGGCTGTTTTTCTCCATGATCGGTATGGTTTGAGTCCGAGCCGTTTAGTTTATGTGAAATCAAGGACTCCCAGCAAGCTATTTCAATCAATTGGCGTTCGTCGAATGGATTTATATCGAATAACTACCCTCATCTTTTTACCCGAAAACCTTTCAAAGTTATATTTTGACAGCTTTTCTACTTCAATAGAATTTTCTAAGTGTTGAACATATATTTAAAGTAACGAACATTGGAGCAATATTTCTTAAACCGTCGAGGAACGTTACGATGCAAAGTTAAATGAGACGCATTTAGATATGGTTACAAGGTTTCAAAACGCCAGAGTTTCATCACCTAACACTTAAATACAATATTTCACGACTAGTTTGCGGAGGCCATTTAGGCATTTTTCAAGTTCATGGAAAGGTCATTTCGATGAAACACCACTATATTTGCCGACCTAGACCCAAACCAAGGAATCGTGAATACCGTTTCAACATATTTACAATGAAAGTGTTGTACTTCATGAGAAGTCAAAAATGTATTTTTGGACGATAAAAATTATTTTCAAAGAATTACGAAGTGGTATCGATAACAACGTACAATCTCTCCCC
>LBNU01024817.1:20204-31430 GCA_014162995.1 Artemisia annua | reverse complement strand
GTCAACATGATACTTAATATGACCCAACGGGTCAACTTGATACTTAATATGACCAACAGGTCAACATGATACTGAATATGACCCAACGGGTCAACTTGATACTTATTATGACCAACAGGTCAACATGATACTAAATATGATCCAACGGGTCAACATGATACTTAATATGACCAACAGGTCGACATGATACTGAATATGACCCAACGGGTCAACTTGATACTTAATATGACCAATAGGTCAACATTTTACTGAATATGACCCAACGGGTCAACTCCATACTTATTATGACCAACAGGTCTACCTGATACTTAATATGACCCAACGGGTCAACATGATACTAAATATGACCCAACGGGTCAACATGCTACTAATATGACCTCACGGGTCAACATAATACTTAACTTGCATAGTACTTGTGATATAGCAAGACACATATATATATATATATATATATATATATATATATATATATATATATATATATATATATATATATATATTCAACACGCTTAATCTACTAAACATGTTAACTGAAAATCCGTTACTCACCTGGGCCGTATAATGTAAGATGAATGATTCTGAATATGCCTCGAACACCTATATCATGATAGATGCACACGTATACTGTTAACACATAACAACTAGGCAAGAATACAACATGATGATGCAAATATAAGTGCAACTAAGCACACATAAACTAACTATAATGCATAAACTCATAGACTAATTATGGCATAAATCTCGTCAAACATGCACTACCATTCTCGCGAACTCGGGCTAAGCTAACCAAGTATTGCCAAACATGAATTATAACCATATAGGCTGAGAACATAAACTATCATAGCATATAATCACCCGAGACTTGCAAAAACATCACATCATGTCATAATCATCAAAACACTAAACAAAGTGTTTGCTGATTTTCTGCAGTAGCCTGTAAATACATCTTTCTAACTGACTTAACTACATAAACAGGCCATGAGGCTAATTTTCCTTGAAAGTATACTATTTTACCTTTCCGAAAAGGTATGGCACGCTCCCAACGGAGCTATGGTCTATCCGGTATGAAGTTTTAAAGATTGATTTGCTGCACATTTTAGAATCAGCACTTGTTGTACTAAATCGCATTTTATACCAATTTAACAACTAAATGAGCAAAAACTTAAAACATATCAACTGAAGTAGACACTTTAGGCTTTCCAGAAAGTCCAGCCATGATTCAATCCGAGCTACCATCGATTTTATATGATTTTTCAAACACGACTAATCATTGCTGTAAATTTCAGCAACTTGTTTAGCATCAAATAACTCAAAATCTCATTAAGGGGGTGTTTGGATTAGCTTCTAAATACATCATAAACACCTCCTAAACATCATAACTTAATCACTAACATAATCCCATCATAAACCCACAATCATTCAATCACCTCTTATATCATAATTCATTAATTCATCATGTAACCATGTATAACACTTACTAATCATAACCTCATAGCTTATATTCATGTTTAAACATATAATTAACATACCTTGAATTTTAGGGAAGAACATAATGACTACTTGAAGCTCTTGATTCATCATAACCAATCAAGCCTTGATAATTGATATGAGTTGGATGGTTAGAGCCGTTAGTGCGCGTGAGGTGCACGTGTGGAGTTTTTATACTCTGCACGTGAGGTGCACGTGAACTCTCACAACAGCCTTTTCCTCCACTCCTTAGTTTAAATACCTGTTTTAGTCCATTCATTTTAGTCAGTCAGTTTTGTTATTCTTTCCTCTCAATTGTAATCCTCTCTATAACTGAATCATAGCCTTTAAGCTTGATCAATCATAAATGGAGTAATAAGGTTCAATTCATATTCTAGCCATTGTGAATTCATCTTTTACTCAAGTTCTTATATCATTTCTTAATTGAAATCTATAAGTTCATATCAATTGGTATCAAGAGCCTCTTTCTTGGCAAATTCCGTTATCTTTTCCGATCATTTTCCGGCGAGTTGTTAATTTTCCGGTGAAGGTTGGCTGTTTGATTTAATTGGCTACTTCTTGGAGCACTACTAAAGTGTCACAAGAAACAGTTAGTTCAGATGGTGACAACAAGAACTGCCACTTCTGGAAATAGCACCACAGAAATGGAGTCTGATCTAAGGGAATTGGTTATGAATTTGCAAGACACAGTTAACCAATTGGCCCAAACTGTTCAGACAATGGCAACCAATTTTGAAAATGTTAATGTCACTCAAGGGTATTTGACCACTGAAGTACAGAAGATAAGGAATGGTGAAGGTAGTAGTAGAGGAATGTACACAAGAATGACCAAATTAGAGTTTCCTAAGTTTTCAGGAGACGATGTTAAAGGGTGGTTGTTCAGATGCCAACAGTTCTTTAAAGTGGATAATGTAGAAGATGAAGAAAAGGTGAGGCTTGTTTCAATCCACTTATATGACAAGGCTTTGGCATGGCATACGCAGTTTGTGAAAATTCATGGGGAAACAGTGAATTGGGAGTTTTATGAAGCAGAGATTTATAGGAGATTTGGAACTTGTTATGAAGATCCCATGGAAGAAATCAAGAATTTGAAGCAGATTGGTACAGTGCCTGAGTATCAAGACAAGTTTGAAACATTGCTGAGTAGGGTGGAGTTGAGTGAGCAGTATGCCATTAGTTTCTTCATTGCTGGATTACAACAAGAAATTGGGTTGGTGGTCAAGATGTTCAAACCAAAAAGTCTATATGATGCCTATCACCTAGCAAGAATGCAAGAGGCTGCAAAGGCTGTCATCAACAAGAGGTATACTCCAATTTTACCCACTCCTAAACAACCTGTTGCCAATACTTATGCTAATAAAAATACCACTTATGGCACAAAACCACAAACTCATTTGGCCTTACCTGCAACACCATACAATAAGAATCCTACACCTGTAAATGCACAACCAAAAAGGCAGTTATCACAAAAGGAATATGAGGAAAAGAGGTCTAAGAATTTGTGCTTCTATTGTGATCAAAAGTACACACCAGGGCACAAGTGTAGTGGTCAACTGTTTGCATTGGAGGTGTTAGCAGATGACGAAGTTAGTGAAGAGTTAGGGGAAGAAACACCACAGTTAGAGGAAGAAGTGGTGGATGAGCAGTTTGTGTACCCTCATATTTCATTGAATGCCTTAGCAGGGGTGAATACCTTTCAAACTATGAGAATTAAGGGTCATGTAGGAAAACAAGATGTTCATATCTTAGTAGATTCTGGGAGTACTCATAATTTTGTGGACATTCAATGTGCTAAGAAGTTGGGGTGTCCAATAAAAAGTATGTGCCCATTGCAAGTTGAAGTACCTGGTGGGAATCAAATGTTGACCACATCAGCTTGCAAGAATTTCACTTGGACCTTACAAGGAGAAGAGTTTAAGAGTGATGTGATGTTGTTGAAGTTGGGAGGGTGTGATATGGTTCTAGGGGTGCAGTGGTTAACCACTTTAGGAGACATCAAGTGGAATTTTCATACATTGAGAATGGAATTTACTTTTAGAGGTAAGAAGATTGTTTTGAGAGGTACTAAACAAGCAACACTGCAATGGATGAATGGCAAAGAGTATGGGAAGGTTCTGAGTGCTACTAAAGTGGGCTTTGCAGCAATGTCATTGTTAGTGTATCCTGCTACTTTAATGTCTGTTAATGTGGGAACTGAGAAGAGTGATCATACCAGTGAAGAGAAGCAGGCTTTAGCAAGTTTATTGGAAGAATTTCAAGATGTTTTTGCTGTTCCAAACACTCTGCCACCTCATAGAACACATGACCACAGAATTGTATTGCAAGAAGGAGTACCACCAGTGAATATCAGACCTTACAAACACCCCCCAACCCAAAAGGATGCCATTGAATTGATGGTCAAGGAGCTGTTGGAGACTGGAGTAATCAGGCATAGTAACAGCCCCTTCTCATCACCCATTGTCATGGTGAAGAAAAAAGATGGTACTTGGAGATTGTGCATAGATTATAGGCAACTCAACAAGCACACTATTAAAGACAAATTCCCTATCCCTGTTATAGAAGAACTTATTGATGAATTAAATGGGGCTAAAGTCTTTAGTAAGTTGGATCTAAAGTCGGGGTATCACCAAATAAGAATGGCAGATGCAGATGTTCACAAAACAGCTTTTAGAACCCATGAAGGCCACTATGAGTTCCTTGTTATGCCCTTTGGCCTTACTAATGCACCTTCTACCTTCCAATCCTTGATGAATTCAGTTTTTAAAGAGTTTCTGAGACATTTTGTGCTTGTATTTTTCGATGACATACTCATTTACAGTGATTCAATGGCTACTCATCTACAACATTTGGCTGCAGTCTTGCAAGTAATGAGATCCAATGCTCTGTTTGCGAAGCAAAGTAAGTGTGTTTTTGTTGTGGACCAAGTAGAGTATTTAAGTCATATCATCTCTGCCAAAGGTGTAGCTACAGATCCCTCAAAAATAGATGCCATAAAGAACTGGCCAGTCCCAAAGAATGTCAAAGAGTTGAGAGGTTTTTTGGGGTTATCAGGGTATTATAGAAGGTTTATCAAGAACTTTGCAACCATAAGTCAACCATTAACAAGTTTATTGAAGAAGAATGCTTTTGAATGGAGCAATGAAGCACAAATGGCTTTTGACAGACTTAAAGAAGCAATGACCCAAGCACCAGTTTTGGCCCTACCAGATTTTGAAGCTGAGTTTGTTGTAGAGACTGATGCTTCAGGAGTGGGGTTAGGAGCAGTTTTACAACAAGGAGGGCATCCTATAGCTTATCTTAGTAAAACCTTGGCACCTAAGCATCAATCCCTATCCACCTATGAGAAGGAGTTTATGGCAGTGGTGTTGGCATTGGACAAATGGAGAGGATACCTACTTGATAGGCATTTCAAGATAAAGACGGATCACTTTAGCTTGAAATACCTTTTGGACCAAAGACTCTCCACTCCCTTTCAAACAAAGTGGCTTCCAAAGTTACTAGGTTTTGACTATGAGATTTCTTATAAAAAGGGCTCTGATAATGCAGCAGCAGATGCTCTTTCAAGATTGACTAGTAGTGCAGAACTGAATTCCTTGCTATTATCTTCCATTGAAGCAGATTTGTTGGCCAAAATCAAGTCTAGTTGGGTAGCAGATGTGGATGCTAAGTTGCTGATTCAACAATTGGAAAACAAGTCTGTGCCAAACACTAAGTTTACTTGGGAAAATGGAGAGTTAAGGAGAAAAGGGAAAGTTAGTAGTGGGAAATGATGTTGCTTTGAGGACTCAGCTGGTTTCTGCTTTCCATAATGAGCCTGTAGGGGGGCATTCAGGAGTGCAAGTGAGCTTAAAGAAGTTGGGATCACTGTTCTATTGGAAGGGAATGTCCAAATCAGTCAAAAACTTTGTGAGAGAATGTGATATCTGCCAAAGGAATAAGCCCAATTTGGAAGCATATCCAGGTCTGTTACAACCGTTACCTGTTCCTAATCATGTGTGGAGAGATATCTCTATGGACTTTATAGATGGATTACCTAGTTCACAGGGTAAGACTGTCATAATGGTCATAGTGGATAGACTGAGTAAATATGCCCATTTTGTGGCATTGTCCCATCCTTATACTGCCAAACAAGTAGCTCAGGCCTTTTTGGACAACATATACAAGTTACATGGGCTTCCACAGACTATTGTTAGTGATAGGGACAGAGTATTCATCAGTTTGTTTTGGAGAACTTTGTTCAATCTGTTAAAAACTGAATTGCATATGTCAACAGCTTATCATCCTCAATCTGATGGACAGACTGAAGTGGTAAACAGGTGCTTAGAGTGTTACTTAAGGTGCATGACCGGAGAAAAACCAAGAGAATGGGTACAGTGGTTGTCACTTGCAGAATACTGGTACAACACCAACTTTCACACCAGTATTAATACTACCCCATTTGAGATTGTCTATGGTCAGCCTCCTACTTTTCATGTTCCTTATGTGGTGGGTACAAGTAATGTTGAGATGGTGGACAGAACATTGGCTGCAAGGGAAGAAGCTATTAATATACTTAAGTTCCATTTAAGGAGGTCACAAGACAGGATGAAAGCCATTGCTAATGAGCATAGAACAGATAGGAGATATGAAGTGGGTGACTGGGTTTACCTAAAGTTGCAGCCTTACAGACAAACAAGTGTTAGACAAGGAGTGTATCATAAGTTGTCATCAAAGTTTTATGGACCCTTTCAAGTGCTGGAGAAGATTGGAGAGGTTGCATACAAGTTACAGTTGCCTAGTACAGCTAAAGTGCATCCTGTTTTTCATGTGTCTCAGTTGAAAAGGTGCAAAACCAAAGAAGTCACTATGGGTTCTTTTCCTACTTGCAATGAGGATGGTTTAATTGCTGTTGAACCAGTCAAGATATTGGATAGGAGACTGCAAAAGAGAGGAAATGCTGCAACTGTTTATGTTCTTGTGCAGTGGGCCAATAGCAATGAAGATGATGCCACATGGGAGTGGATTGAAGATTTGCAGAGGAGGTTCCCTCAATTCAAAGTTGATGCTTGAGGACAAGCATCTTTCTAAGTGGGATGGATTGATATGAGTTGGATGGTTAGAGCCGTTAGTGCGCGTGAGGTGCACGTGTGGAGTTTTTATACTCTGCACGTGAGGTGCACGTGAACTCTCACAACAGCCTTTTCCTCCACTCCTTAGTTTAAATACCTGTTTTAGTCCATTCATTTTAGTCAGTCAGTTTTGTTATTCTTTCCTCTCAATTGTAATCCTCTCTATAACTGAATCATAGCCTTTAAGCTTGATCAATCATAAATGGAGTAATAAGGTTCAATTCATATTCTAGCCATTGTGAATTCATCTTTTACTCAAGTTCTTATATCATTTCTTAATTGAAATCTATAAGTTCATATCAATTATCCTTATTAATTCTTGTTAATCCTTGCTAAACCTTGATAAGGATTATGATTTTTGATGAATTCTTCATGGTGAAGAAACATTGTTCTTCTTTTTCCTGTTCTTGTTGTGTCGTGGTGTCAGGAGGGAGTATAAACTCCTGAGTCAGTTTATGTTATAAGCCTTATGGGCTTTTTAATCTTTTTCTACTACTTTGGCAACTTATTACAAATAGCCCTTGTGATGAAACAATATTATAATACTTGTCCGAGTTAGTCATCTATTGTTACATTACAAGTCCTCACTAACAATATTATTAATTCCGTCAAAGTGGGACTTTTCTATTCAATCCACTAAAATAATAAATATATCCGTTACTACTTTATTAAAAATCGGGATGTTACAATACACCGTGGAAAGTAAGAATATATTTAGAGTCCTACGCATTATCCTTGTAGTATTGCCAGAACATCTGAGTGATATTCAATTATTCACAATGACGATGGAAATCCTTCTAGAGCGAACATCTTTCAAGCTCTTGGTAGGTGACATGTGAGATCCATCTAGGATCAATGATCAAGTGACAACTTGAAAGCAACAATGGGGCGATTCAATCTTGAATCAAACTTGTTCCAGGATATGGATTGACGGATGCTTTTGTAAAACCTTTCAATTTGCTAATCTACTTTCTTTCAAGAACATTGATTGGATATTCTTTCTAAAACAAAAGTATTTTTGATGGAAATGTGATTCAAAATTACAAAACTCTCGTCGTGTTAAAAATGTTTATCAAGTGACAGACGAGTGATTTATGTAAAACATTTTCTCATCAATCAGTGAATATCAATTCACCGATTCACTCTATCGTGCTGTCTGCTTTGAGACGTTCCGGTAAGAGAACATGCTTAGTATGATGATTCCAAAGTGGATTATTTGGAAGATTCATTACTACAAGCTGGAAATTCCTGTCAAAGAGAGTCTTCGTTAAAAAGAGATTCTACCTGATCACAGGTCGATTTTTCACAAAACCGGAGGGTAGTACGTCCTCGCAGAACAAATGACAAAGCCATATTCGTTCTCTATCTTTATTGCTAACTCTCTTATTTCAGGAACATATAAAGATGGTGATGGTGATACCCAACTCTAGCTGAATCGTGTCATTCCATACTTCATGCTCACACTGCCAACTCATTATGAATGAAGATCATCAATGAAAAAAAGACTAACAACAACGTTTCCGCAACTCTGATGAAAAGTCTCCTATTCCAGAAGAGTGTGAGCATGACGGGTCAAAGTCACTATTCCACATGATGGCAATACAACAAAGGATGAACTTGGAGATTTACGGTGGCTGATGATCTCAAAGAAAGCTCAAAGATCATACATACCAAAGGAACCACAAACCACAAGATCATTGCTTGAAGTACAAAGTGTGCTGAATATGAAGAATCATCACTACGAGCTACAAGATCAAAAGAATGCTTGAAGAAAACGATCTCAACTTTCAAAGGTGACCTCGCTTAGGGGGAGATTGTTAGGAATACAAATATTCCTAGTAAAGACTCGGTCACCTCATTTATGTAATAGCATTGATATAGCTCCTATAATATTTAGTTAGTATTTAGATTAGTTAAGTAACACCGTGGAGGAAGGACGGGTCTCTTACCCACTGTATACCTGATCCACATCGCATACGTGGCGTTTTTCTTATTTATTTTGTAGAACTATAAATACCCCTCTCCACATGTGGAGAGGTTTGGTGCTTTCTTTTCTTCTAATCTAATAGACAACATTTTCTCTCATCTCTTTCTCTCTCTAGAAAACACCCAACTCATATCTCTCTCTCTCTCTCTCTCTCTCTCTCTCTCTCTCTCTAATCTACACGAATCATACTTACAATTATGTCCTAGATATTGTTTGTGAAATGTTACAATTCAATCACGTCCATAAAATAGCCAAAGAATCAGCTAATACTATTAGCATCATTAATAATCATAGAGGCCGTTACAAATACAAGAGGAAATTCTAAGAATACTTTAAGCCATAAATCCATCTAAAGGAAAAAATTCGCATACAAAAATTGATCAGATGCATTGTCGATTAAAGGCAGGGAATAATGGTTTCTAATAGAAATACGGTTCAACTTTCAGAAGTCAATACAAGTCTCCTACTTTCATCCTTCTTCATTGCGAATAAAACTGAAGCACTCCAAAGAGATACACTAAGACAAACTAACCATTTCATAGCTTTTGGTTGCCACTCCTCCAGTTCTCTCAATTTGGCTGGTGCTGTTCAATATGGAGTTTGAAAATCAAGCAAAACATCGTTCTTATACGGATAGGGTTTTGTCTCATCAAACTTTTACTGTTCTCAGGCACTTCTCAAAGATATCCCATGATCCCCATAAGTTCAAGTTATATGTTGTAATTATTGTTACGTTGGCTAGGCGTCATAATACTTGCATCATATAAACATGCCTTTATGGAAATCATATTCAACCTCGAGTCTTGACTAAACAATCTCTCAGTGCTAGGTCAAAGCAAATTCACAACCTGGTGTAAATCTTGGTGGTTCATTCAGGGATTACATCGGAAAAATTCTAATTGCCAATTGACTCTCAAGTGAGATTCATCCCATGGAAACAAGAATAGATGCTAGGAAAACTTCGCAACCGCGAAAGTAACGCACGAGTTTCCAGGGTGGTAAGGATACCAAAAGTTTAACAATCGGGAATCATGGTAAAAATAAATCAGAGTGGTTCCAATGCCAAAGGTGAGACGTAGTATGACAGTATTTAGCATCTTGATGCCCTGTCAACTAATCCATACCAGAATAACATCGAAGTTAACTTTCCAAGGAAAGACAGATCAACATAGCGAATCTTATCATTCATAAATGAGGGAGACATTTCTATTCCCGTGGTTAATCACCACAAGATTTCTCATAGGAACAGAATGGATAAGACAAAAATCTAGCAGTGTAGGGAAAACTTAAATATGCTTATCGAAAGCAAGAGATTTCACTAAGTGTGTCAAACGCATCATGATCATAGAAATTCTCAGAATGATTGAAGAGACATCTAAATGGTTAAACAATGAAACAAAAGTTGAAATCAAAAAAGGATGAAGCTTATGTAGTGTCAAACATTACCGCAACATTCTCAGCTCATTCTAAACTTACTTGGTCACTAATCTCATGTTGTGCAAAATAATGAGTTTCAAATCTTCGGGAGGAGAAATTCATAAAAGGCTAAAAGCAAAGCACGAATCAGAGTGATGCGGAAGCAAGGATACTTAAACAAATGCCCTATAATCTACCCAATCATCATCGGTCATAACTTAAGTTTTTGAGTGGAAATCCTAAAGCAAATTCTCAAAGGTTGTTTCATAACTCCTATGGTGCAAAACCTAGTGGGCCTAATACTCACAGATCAAAGCCTAAGCTCTACGGGTTTTGAATCCACCGATCAAACCTGGCTCCGATACCATAATTGTAACACCCCAATCCGAAAAGGGCTAAAGTGTAACATTATGGGGTCAAATAAGAACATAAGCAAGCGGAATACATTAATAATACAAAGTTCACTACAACTTCCAAATTAATTACAAGTTAAGAACCAAGAGAGAAATTGATGAGGCGAAAAGTGTGACGCTTTTAGGGGGTCATTTAAGCCCTAATCTGTAATTATTTGATCAAATATTGCCTTAAACCGTTCCTTTTGTCATTTTAGTTACTTTGGAGATGAAATCTGGAAAAAGAAGCATTTTGGACGTTTTTGGAGCATAAAAGTGAAGAAAATGACAAAGTCTCAAAATATGCTGGAATTGTACCTGATGGCGTCACGCTCTACCATGTGACGGCATCACGCTTTGACAACAAGGAGGATGATTTTTACACTAGACGCCCCAGAAAGATTTTGAAGTTTAATACGTGACGGCGTCACGTGTTACAAAATGTAGGTCGTCACGTTATGTGCTAAAGAGAGACGGCCTAGAACGATTTATAAGGGGACGGCGTCAGAAGTGGATCTGAGCAATCCGAATAGAGTTTTGGCGGCGAGGTGACGGCGTCACGCCCCGATAAGGTGACGCCTTCAGATTGTAAATTCTATAAATACTCGTCTAATTTTTATTCATTGGTGTGTAACTTTTGGGAAAAAACCCTAGCTCGTTTTTCTACTATATTTTTGAGGGTTTTCCACCCTTGAAACTTGGATGCTTAATTGAAGATAAGTCTCTTCCAAATCATTCAATATGTCTATGTATTGTGTGATTATATCTTATGCTTGTCTTTCAATTAACATGCTAGGCTAGGTCTTTATTGTGTTTGCTTAGATCTAATGAAACC
>LBNU01024815.1:159068-170170 GCA_014162995.1 Artemisia annua | reverse complement strand
TTATTTCACAAAAAGTGTTTATTTTCAGTGTAAAAACAAGTCTCAAAAAGAAAATTCCAAAAATAATCACTTTTTAAGAAAAGTGATAGTTTCTATTTAATATAATTTAGAATTTAATTTTTCTTTTTAAATTCTTATTAAGTAGTAACCTGTTTTTATAATTTTCTTAAATTCCTAGTAACTTAACGTATTTGTAGTAATTTTCTTAGAATTTTTCTTTTTCATTTAGTATTTATTAGAATTAAAAACATTTTAATTAGTAATTAGTTAATAATAGTAAATTAAATAGTTTTAATAGATTTTATTAAACAGTAGCATCTTTTTATAATTTTCCTAAGTTCTACATAATAATTAGTACCTCTGGTAATTTTCTTATTATTTCTACTGTTCATTTGGTAATCCCTAGATTTAATTTTAATTAAAACAGTTTAATTAGAAAAACCAAAAAGAAAATAGTTTTAGTGTTTAAAATTAATCTCAGATCCATTTTTATAATTTTTCTAGTTTGTATACATTGTTTAGAACCTGTAAAAATTATCTTTATAATTTTCTCTTTTCATTTTCTAATTTTCTCCTTTTATATAATTAAATTAGGCTTTAATTATTAATTCAGTTTTTAATGTATAAAAGATCCAAAAAAAGACAAAAATAGTTATTTTTAATTTTTATATTTCTTTTAAGTCATTTTAGATTTTTAGAAATTAATTTTGCAAATTTTTAGTGTAATTTGTAATCTTAATCCTTTTTAGAATTGTTATAAATTAGTTTTAATTAAGTTTTTAAATAGTTTTATTAATTAATTAATATTTAAATATTAAAATAATCAAAAAAATAATTTTCTTTTTAATTTAATTTTCTTTTCATTTTAAGTTTGTAAAAGTTTCATTTTTACCCCCTGTAGTTTAATTTTGCATATTTCCACTTTTTCAGCTCGCATTTAGATTTTTAGGGTTAATTGTAAATCTGTGTTTGTTAATACTGTTTATTATCATTCCAAGCAATCATTAGTGTAAAAATCAATCAAAATCTCTTTCTGGTTACTATTCCTGATCACTCTTCCCAAAACGTTTTCAAAAATACAATTTCAATCTCGTCGGGATATAACGACCCGGGAATACACTGTGCTTACACCGGATCATTAATTGATCACTCTCTCCCTCATTTGACTTAGTTGACCACACCTGGTTGACTGGTTAGTTTGGGAGGAGTCAAAATTTGGCGCCGCTGCCGGGGAGGTTGTTGCGTGTTTTAAAAACGTTTAGGTTTAGTGGTTTTCAAAACCCTCCTTGTACAAATCACATCACTTGTAAATTTTTTGTAAAAATCTTAATCATATCAGAAAAAAGTCATTAACACTTTTCCTAAAGTGTTAACAACACCAAAAAAAACATAAACAACAAAACAAATCGTGAAGTTAAATTACTTCGATTCTTTAAGATTACAACCTATACAGTTGGAATACGGAGGTTCTGACATTAAATTGCGAACCGAAGAGAGATCCATTCTTCTCTCCCGCCAACCTGCGAGTAGTCTTAAAGGAACGATTTCGGTTAACGAATCGATTCCAAAAATAATTTCCAAGTTTTTTCACACACACCCCAAAAAGCCAAAAACATTTGTTTTATTGTTAAATAATTACGTAAAATATTACCACCGCAAATCAAGGCAGAATACAACCCAACTGGGTGTATGAACATTAATAAGTTCCCAAACTAAAGATTAAAACTTGCCATTGTACTCTTGTGATTGGTGTACCTTTTTCAAAGAAGCCAGTCACACTGTGGTTATTGGTTTAAGTTCACTGTTGTTTTGCCTCGGTCTTGTTTTACTTGTGAATATTTTTTAGTGCATGCGCACTCGTTCCCAATCCAGAAGGAATCGTCAAAAGAGCATAGCTGAATTGCTTGCTGCTGAAGAAATATCCATTAATATGCCTGACGATAACCCACCACCCCCTCCACCCCCTCCCAAATCTGAAACTGGGGATGCAGCTCCCGATCTCCGAACGATGGAGGAGCTGTGTCAGCCTACTATGCAGGGGAGGGGAGGACCCATTGCACCACTCACTATCAGTTCCACGGATTTTGGACTCAAGCACCACATGATCCAGCAAGTCCAGAATTCGTGTCAGTTCCACGGTTTACCGGGTGACGATGCAAATAAGCATCTCGATAAATTTTTGACCGTCACCCAGAGTATGAAGCAGAATGGTGTCACCGATGACGGCCTTCGCTTATACCTCTTTCCATATTCTCTCACTCATCATGCTACTGCCTGGTTTGATCGTCTCCCGAAGAATTCGATCCACACTTTTGATGAAATGGTTACCAAATTTTTAGCAAAATACTTTCCACCATCCATGGTAACTAAGTTGAGAAATGATATTAGCAACTTCCGACAGCTTCCCGATGAGTCCTTATTTGAGGCATGGGAACGCTATAAGCTTGCAATTGATCGATGTCCCAATCATAACATGCTTCTAGTCACCATCATAGATACTTTCTACAATGGTTTGACTCTCCGTCACCGTGACACGATCAATGCTGCTGCTGGAGGGACCTTTATGAAAAGGACCCCCGAGGAGTGCTATGATCTCATTGAGAACATGACTGCCCACCACAATTTCTGGGATTCCTCAGCTGAGAGGAATGATTCATGTAAATCTGTCAATCCAGCCTCCTCTGAAATAGCTGCTCTCACTAGAAAGATGGATGACTTGTCCACTGCTGTGTTGAGAATGCATCAATCTAATCAGAACATCAATAATCAAGTCAGAGCTGTCAGTCACAGTTGTGAAACATGTGGTGGTCCACATCCTTATAATGAGTGCCCAGCCACCGGTGGCTTCACTCACGAGAACGTATATGCTGCTCAAGGTTCCTACAATACGGGGGGTAATTCTTACCAACCACAGGGGGACCGTAATCTCTTAAGCTATCGTTCCAACAATTTCCTCGGACCACCCGGATTTAATCAGTCTCAAAATCAAAATGGTCAAAACCGGAACCAAAATTTTCATCAAAACCAAAATCGAATGAACCAAGGTTTCAACAACCAAGGGAATTTCAATTCCGGTCATAACCAAGGCTTTCAAAACCAAGGAAATTTTCAAAGAAATCAAGGTCATGGTAATCAGGGTAATTTTCATCAGGGAAACAATTTTCAGGGTAATAACCAACATCATGGGAATTTTCAAAACAATCGGCCTCAAAATGTTCCTAACAATCATACTCAAGCCATTGTTCCTACTGGACCTTCATCTGATGAGTTGCTTAAGCAATTCATGAAGTCCCAAGAAGAAATGAACAAGTTGTTGGTCAATCAGATCTCCGAACTCAAGAAGTCTTTAAATGATCGACCCTCGGGCTCAGGAACACTTCCGAGCAACACGATCGCTAACCCGAGGGGCGATGTTAAGGCGATCACCACCCGCAGTGGAGTTTCATACAAAGGACCCACGGCTCCCGCTACCTCTTCTTCTCAAGTAGCGGAACGTGAACCTGAGGTTACCACGGACACGGTACTTCCTACTAATAACGGAGATACCGATGACGTCCACCCTCAAGTTGTCCCGGTCCCGAAACCCAAATCCAAACCTGGAGTTGTTTTTGAACCTCCAGTTGATCCCGTTGAAAAACAAAATCTCAAACCCTCGATTCCTTATCCATCACGTTTACAAGATCAAAAGCTCCGCGAGAAAGCTAGTCACCAACTGGACAAATTTTTCCAAATTTTTAAAGAATTACATTTTGACATTAGCTTCGCGGATGCTCTTCTTCTGATGCCCAAGTTTGCATCTACGATCAAAAATCTGTTAAATAACAAGGAAAAACTCTTCGAGATGGCAAAAACTCCATTAAACGAGAACTGCTCTGCAGTATTGTTGAAACAGCTTCCCGAAAAGCTGGGAGATCCCGGGAAATTCCTCATTCCATGCATTTTCCCGGGAATGGTTGAATGCTATGCCTTGGCCGATCTTGGTGCAAGCATCAACCTAATGCCTCACTCGGTCTGGAAGAAACTTTCTCTTCCGGCACTCACTCCTACCTGCATGACTCTCGAGCTTGCAGATCGCTCTATATCTCGTCCCCTCGGTATTGCTGAGGACGTATTCGTGAATGTAGGAAAGTTCAATTTTCCGGCAGATTTCGTGATTGTTGACTTCGATGCAGACCCGAGAGTTCCTCTCATTTTAGGGAGGGGATTCCTAAGAACGGGTCGTGCTCTGATCGATGTCTTTGATGAAGAGATCACTCTGCGTGTTGGTAATGAAGCCATCACATTCAACCTTGATCAAACCTCGAGATACTCTTCCAACTATGACTCCGCAGAAATTAACAGAATCGATGTCATCGATATTGCTTCGGAGGAGTATTCTCAGGAATTTCTTGGTTTCACCAATAATTCTTCGAGTGGCAATCCCACTCCTTCTTCTCAACCTATCATTCATAATTCTTTTCCTTCCCTAACTCCGTTTGAGGGAAGTGACTTCATCTTGGAGGAAATAGAGGCCTTTCTCAAGAATGATTCAATTCCCGAGGGAATTGATAATCAAGAGATTGACCCGGACAGGGATATACTTCTCCTTGAGAAGTTATTGAATGAAGATCCCTCCCACCCTCCCGTTCTTCCACAACAACTTCATAACGAGGAAATCAAGTCTGTTGAGAAAACCACTGATTTTCCTGAGGTTGAACTTAAGGACTTACCACCTCATCTTGAGTATGCATTTCTAGAGGGTGATGATAAATTACCCGTCATTATTGCTAAAGACTTGAAAGATGAGGAAAAAGCTGCTCTCATAAAGGTTCTAAAGTCACACAAGCAAGCAATTGCTTGGAAACTCTCCGACATCAAGGGTATTAATCCTGATTTCTGTACCCACAAAATCTTAATGGAGGATGACTTCAAACCAGCAGTTCAACAACAGAGACGGGTTAATCCTAAAATCCACGAGGTTATCAAACAAGAAGTTATCAAACTTCTTGATGCCGGGTTGATTTACCCTATCTCTGACAGTCCTTGGGTTAGCCCAATTCATTGCGTTCCTAAAAAGGGTGGCATTACTGTTGTCACAAATGAAGAAAACGAGTTGATTCCAACTCGATTGGTTACGGGATGGAGAGTATGCATTGACTACCGAAAGTTAAATGATGCCACCCGTAAAGACCATTTTCCTCTACCCTTCATGGACCAGATGCTCGAGAGATTAGCGGGAAACGAGTACTATTGTTTCCTAGACGGTTTCTCGGGTTACTTTCAGATTCCCATTGATCCAAAGGATCAAGAAAAGACCACCTTTACATGCCCATACGGAACTTTTGCCTACAGACGTATGCCTTTCGGCTTATGTAATGCTCCTGGCACGTTCCAACGATGTATGATGGCCATTTTCCACGACATGATCGGGAAAACTATGGAGGTCTTTATGGATGACTTCTCGGTCATTGGGAATTCTTTCCAATCATGCCTCTCCCATTTAGATGCCATGCTTAAAAGGTGTGAAGACACCAATCTTTGTCTAAACTGGGAGAAGAGCCACTTTATGGTCAAAGAAGGCATTGTCCTTGGCCATAAGATTTCTAAAAACGGGATTGAGGTCGACAGAGCCAAAGTCGATGTTATTGCTAAGCTCCCTCATCCCACCACCGTTAAAGGTGTCAGGAGTTTCCTAGGTCATGCCGGATTCTATCGTCGATTTATACAAGATTTTTCTAAAATCGCCCGGCCTATGACACATCTTCTTGAAAAAGATGCTCCTTTCATCTTTTCTCCCGAGTGCATCGAAGCTTTTGAAACTCTCAAGAAAAAGCTTACAGAAGCACCCATCTTAGTTGCCCCCGATTGGGACCTGCCTTTTGAGCTCATGTGCGATGCAAGTGATTTTGCTATAGGCGCGGTCTTGGGGCAACGCAAAACAAAACACTTTCAGCCTATACACTATGCCAGTAAAACTATGAGTGAGGCTCAGAATCATTACACCACCACTGAAAAAGAATTATTAGCCGTGGTGTATGCTTTTGAAAAATTCCGGCCTTACTTAATCCTGACTAAATGCATAGTGTATACGGATCACTCGGCCCTGAAATATCTCTTTGCCAAACAGGATGCAAAGCCGAGATTACTCCGATGGGTTCTCCTCCTGCAAGAATTTGATATCATTATCCGTGATAAAAAAGGAGCTGAGAACCTAGCAGCTGATCATCTATCACGATTAGAAAACCCTCACCAGGATGTCTTCGAGAAAAAGGAAATAAATGAAACATTTCCTCTTGAAACACTCAATGCGGTTTGTTTTCGTGGTGACTCTACTACCCCATGGTTTGCAGACTTTGCAAATTACCATGCGGGTAGCTTTGTTGTGAAGGGGATGACGTCCCAACAGAAAAACAAATTCTTTAAAGACGTCAAACATTACTTCTGGGACGACCCCTTCTTGTTCAAAATCTGTGCCGATCAAGTCATCAGGCGGTGTGTCCATGGCCAAGAAGCCTTGGATATCCTCACATGTAAGACCCGAAAATTTTGAACATCTGAAATACCCAAAATGCCTTCTAATTTTAAACTTTTGAAGAGACGTTAAATAATCTAAAACATCTCATTCCGATTTTAACCTACGTATTTAATTCGTTAATATTTGAACCATATACGTTATACGAGTAAATAAAACTTATGATGAAATAAAATGTGCGCGACTTAATATATGAAGTATATATCATATGTTAAAAAGTTGTGCAAAGACCTCTTACTACTTAAATGTTGTGCACACATTATCTTCAATATATGGTAATATTATATGGATAATCATTTCTTAATCACCCCTATAATTAGGCCCTAATCACTACCTAATCACCCCACAAATTTCGCTTCAATCACCATTAGAATATGCGATATTTTCCTTATTTGAAAAACCCCCCTATCTCATTTGTTAAACAGCACCATTCTCCTAGTTTTGTGAACCATGAAAACGCACTCATAAACTACGACGTCCATACCCTCTCAATATTATTTTAATGCTTTACACCTCTCCCTTAGTTCTCCTGCATACGCTTAGAGATCACACACATCACCTCTCATGCGTGATTAAAAAAAAACAAAAACAAAAACAAACACACACACAACAAAAATTAACCACCGATCCATATTGTTATCAGAAGGCAAGAAGCTAAAGGTTTGACCGTGGTACACGTTGGTTCAAGAGGATTTTATTTAATCCATAGGGCTGGGTTCGTAGGACATTAGTCTCGGTTCAAAGAGAGTTTTGGGCTCTGGTTCATACGTTCTAGTTGTCTTGATCACGAGTGTGACTCGAGTGTGGTTTTGGTTTTGGCTCGAAAGAGGTATAGTTTTGGTTGCGGTTCGAAGTGTTGTGGGTTGGTCTCTTGTGTTCTTGCTCTTTGTTTTGTCCTAAAAATCGTCTAAGGTATATCATCCCTTTCGTTCCATTCATTTGTCACATGTATAAGATACGAATAGACATATATGTATTAGAACATGTATATGATATACGATATAAAAACTGGTTATAAACTTAACGAAACATAAGATGGGACGTATACGTAAAACTATGGAAAACTAAATCTTTGTTCGTTTGATATGAGAATACGTATTGAAATATTAAAGTCACATGAACTGATAAACATATAAGCTCATTGTTAAACGTTTTATACATGTAAAGCTGATATATTGTTTTGTTAAAATGATGTGTACAATCTGATCTTAAACATGTTATTCTAATCTTTTGAATACTAGTATCATGATGCTTGTTATCTCTTCAAATAGCAACGAGAATACTATATATATATATACATCACATAAGGCATGAAATTATAACCTATACTTGTCGATCTTCGTTTCGGTTTTGCCTTCCAAATCCGTTGTTATGTACACACCTACATCTGGTCATCTAAACAATTATATAATCTCTAATATATGCTCTAAAATCTGGATTAAAACTTATGAGAATGAAGTTGGGACGTATGCATGTAACCTGTGAGAGTAGGGCCTATATTGTTTGAGTTTATATGTTTCTTGGTGGCTCGTTAATTCTTGTGAGCATGTGCATTGTATGTGTACTAAATTTATAAAAGATAGTGTCTCGAGTATAAATACGAGTCATGCATGTGATAATAATATTTTGGTCGTCGCGGCCTAAATTTTAATGTCGAGGGTACGATAAATAATTGTAAATAACGGGACCTAAAATTATTATTTTGATTTAAATTATAGTATAAACATTAAAATAATTTGATTTGACATTTTTAATATTTAATTTTGATAATTTACAATATAAACCCTAAAATTAACATGTGACATATTTAAACCTTCGACTTTGATAATTTACATTTATAACCCTAAACTTTACTAAATTGACACATTTAGCCCTAAACTATTATATTGGTCATTTTAACTCTTAAATATTATTTAATTGTCATTTATAATCCTAAAGTATTAAATTACTATTTCGAGAAACTTATTAAATATAGAAACTGGCTAATTCGGGAAACTTGCTAAAAGAAGGAAAGTCTCTAAAAATAGAAAGAAACCTAAAATGAGTAATCTGATTTAAAATGAGCTTATAAATAATAAGACGATCATTAATTCGTGTAGATTCGCTGAAGAAGGAGTAACTTCCAATCGTTATGTCTTCTGATGTGTTTATGCTTGCGGTTAAGGTACAGATATTCTGACCTTTTCAGTAAAGGTTTCTCATGTCTCTCTCTCTCTCCTTTTCTTTTGATCTGACATTCTGTTTAGGGTTCCCGATGCCATTGCTATGAAACCCTATTTTATTTCTGAACCTTTTCTGTGATGAACCTTTGTTATCTGAACCTTCTGATTTGGACTTTCTGATTTGACTTCTGATTTGGACCTTATGATATGAACCTCTGATATGTATTTCTGATCTGACCATTATGATGACCTATAATCTGTGTCATTTATGACATTCTGTTTGACCTATTCTAGTTTGACACCCGAGCCAAAGTTTGTTTCACTAGGCATGGGGGTTCCATGTCCGTGTCAGTGATGCACCTCTGACATGACTCTAGGGCAGTGGAGTGATGTTCTGCCACGTCCCCTTATCTGTTATCTGTTATGAGCTCAATTATCTGTTTATTATGGCCAATATTATTTCTGTGGGGGCGTATGGATGCATCCTAGATCTGTTTCTGTTATCTGTTATCTGTATCTGGTGATTGATGCTGCGTGCATGCACGTCCTTCACAACTCTGGTAGGTCTCCCCTACATATGCTGCGTTATGTGTGATTATAACTATGATTATGATTATTATGAAGGCATTATTATGAAGGCATTATATCTGTTTCTGGGCTCGTGGTTGATGACTAACCCTTATCTTAACCTCTACATTTATTTCTACTTTACTTAACTTTACCTTCATATTCTAACCATGTTACACCTTCCGATACTTATCCAATGCAACATATTCTGTCTTTTTTTTCTGTTTCATATTACTTTGTTGTTATATCTGTTCACTGGGCTTTTTAAGCTCAGCCGCGTTTTCTTTCTCCCGCGGCAGGTTTTAGAAGGAAGCTGGGTTATGGGTGAAGAGCGCAAATAGGAGCTTTTAGAGAGGATTTACGTTGATGGATTACTAGTGGTTTTGAAGAGGTTTTAGATTAGTCATTTTGTACTTCAATTCTGATATTGTATTTCCTTTACCATAGAACCGTTTGTAACCTTGGTATTCGTTTGTATTATTAAAGTTTATGCTTGTGTTTGTTTTGATTGACACCATGAATGTGACATTTTAGCCCTTGTCGGGTTGGGGTGTTACATCACAGCTTGTCATGATGGACCCACGGGGGGACATCATAATCCAAACTACACCGCCAAAAAGGTGTTTGATTCGGGTTTCTACTGGCCCACGATCTATAAAGATGCCCAAGAGTTTGTCAAAGCTTGTGACGCTTGTCAGCGTCACGGGAATATTTCAAAGACTAACGAGATGCCTCAAAACGCCATCCAAGTCTGTGAAATCTTTGACGTATGGGGCATTGACTTTATGGGGCCATTTTCATCTTCTCAAGGAAACAAATACATACTCGTGGCTGTTGACTACTTATCCAAATGGGTTGAGGCGAAGGCCTTACCCACCAACGATGCCCGAGTTGTTGTGAAATTTTTAAAATCTCTTTTTGCTAGGTTCGGTACTCCACGTGCCATCATTAGTGATCGTGGTACACACTTCTGCAATGACAAATTTGATAAAGTCATGCAAAAGTATGGTGTAACTCACCGTCTTTCCACTGCGTATCACCCCCATGACACTCAACGCGGTTTCTTTTCGTGGTGACTCTACTACCCCATGGTTTGCAGACTTTGCAAATTACCATGCGGGTAACTTTGTTGTGAAGGGGATGACGTCCCAACAGAAAAACAAATTCTTCAAAGACGTCAAACATTACTTCTGGGACGACCCCTTCTTGTTCAAAATCTGTGCCGATCAAGTCATCAGGCGGTGTATCCATGGCCAAGAAGCCATGGATATCCTCAAAGCTTGTCATGATGGACCCACGGGGGGACATCACAATCCAAACTACACCGCCAAGAAGGTGTTTGATTCGAGTTTCTACTGGCCCACGATCTATAAAGATGCCCAAGAGTTTGTCAAAGCTTGTGACGCTTGTCAGCGTCACGGGAATATTTCAAATACTAACGAGATGCCTCAAAACGCCATCCAAGTCTGTGAAATCTTTGACGTATGGGGCATTGACTTTATGGGGCCATTTCCATCTTCTCGAGGAAACAAATACATACTCGTGGCTGTTGACTACTTATCCAAATGGGTTGAGGCAAAGGCCTTACCCACCAACGATGCCCGAGTTGTTGTGAAATTTTTGAAATCTCTTTTTTCTAGATTCGGTACTCCACGTGCCATCATTAGTGATCGTGGTACACACTTCTGCAATGACAAATTTGATAAAGTCATGCAAAAGTACGGTGTAACTCACCGTCTTTCCACTGCGTATCACCCCCAAACAAGTGGGCAGGTGGAGGTTTCGAACCGGGGTATTAAAAGGATTCTGGAGAGGACAGTCGGTGAAAACCTTGCCTCTTGGTCGGATAAACTGGATGATGC
>LBNU01024815.1:117913-136740 GCA_014162995.1 Artemisia annua | reverse complement strand
AAGACACATTTTGGGCTAGTTTTGTAGAAGACGAAGTTGACAATGAGAATCCTATACCCGTCAACCTAGATGACAATGATAATGACAATCATAACCATATGTATCAAATACCGGATCCAACATCAGATCCAGACTCACCAATCAGATTTTTTTGGATATTAATTTTTTTCATTTAATTTAAAAGGGTATAATGGTAAAATTACTTTTTTATTTTTTTAATTTTTTAAATAAAGAAAACGTTTTATTAGTTCCTAAATTTTAGGACTTTTTTTTTTTTAATCATAGAATAATATTTATTTACAGCATGCATGTTTAGTAGGTGCATATGTGTTTATTGTAGTAGATAAATTAAATTTTCAGTATTGACAATGAGATGGTTTCAAAATATGGATACTTTCAAACTTTTTATGTATGAGCACATGTGCACACGTGCAACTAACTTTCTAACTTAAACATCTCTACAATCTTATCAACAACATAAATAATAACTCAAAATTACACAAGTTAATGATTTACAAAATCTAATACCTGCTAAAATTCTACTTCATTACAAATGCTTAATTAATAGGAAAAAAAAACAAGTTTAATTGAGGATGCACATGTGAAACACCATGTCTTTGCAACATCGTCTTTAGTGTGCGCGTATGCATTCACGTATCCTTTATTATCTTGATCGATTTTCAGTGCATTTGTATTCTTCGTCTCTATCATTTTCGGTGAATTTGTATTCTTCGTCATGAGCATAAACCTGGATATTTGCAACCAATATTAATTCACAACAATAATACAAAAAAATTATGGATCAGATATTGTAATGAAGTCATGGACACATTTGTTATTGATACCAGCACTAAAAACATATGTGCACAAAACTTAAAACACATATGCACACATATACCAACTATAAAACACACTCTAAAACACATATACACCCTTCAAAAATTGATTATATATATAAAACTTAAAACACATATGCACACATATGCCAACTATAAAACACATATGCACCCTTCAATTTTTTTAAAAGCTTCTCACTTTTTTAAAGCTTCCTTTATTTGAAAACATATCTTAAAAAGGCTTTGTCAAGCTAAAAGATCAGGTAACCTCCAACATCAATAATCAGAATAATACAGGCACCAAGCTTTTGCAAAGGAACATGTTTATTTATAAAACAAAATAACAAAATGAATAAAAATGAGTATTTGTTAATCATAGGAACACGTTATTCATAAAACAACAATACTTGTGCACATATGTTTTACTCTTTTGTCAAGCACACATGGTATTTGTGCACATGTATCCGAGAATGTTCAAACAGCCATCAAACCAAACCAAACCAAACCTAATATTGAAATAAACTAAATAAAATTTAAGTTGATTAAAGTTTGTGCACATGTAAGTTTAGTTAATCCATCCACACAAGTAATCAAGCACCTACAATTCATTTAAAGATTTTTTTAATCAAACTCTGTATACACGAACAGATAACAAAATAATACTCGGATTAAAACACATATGCATTTTCTTTGGTAAAGACTCCTCATTTGTGAACAACAAAATGATTAAAAAACGAATTAATAAAATCATCAAACTTTTAAATAAATGATTACAAAGAAAAAAAATACCTTTTCTTATATGATAATTCTTCCTTCAGACTATTTTCATTTCTTTCGCCAGAATGGGATCCTTTATGGATATTAAACAAATCAACAACTGGCCTCGAATGAACATGACACACCAACGACACACTCATCTTCTTCTTGTTTATCTTATCAAATAAACCGGATCTAATATATAGATTTCGGCATGGCGGCATTCGTTTCGAACAAAGATAACATATGAAATACTCAACGTGTTACTAAAAAGAATTTAAATTCAAGGACAAACATTTCGATCTACACATAAAAAGCAAAATCGAATTAAACCCCTTACTGACCTTGTGGATATCATATTCATTTAGATGATCGTAGGAGGTTTTCGTAGTCCGTTGGTGCTACGAGGTTTTCGTGGATCTATTATCGATTTTTTGTAGTAGTTTNTCTGGTGATCACTCAAACATATAACTACTCAATATATTAAAAAGTCCTTTCGGCCTATAATTCTCAATATACCAAATGCAATAAGATAGGTTTGTGATAGAAGTATAAACAAGCCACTTTCCTAGTTAAGTTCGTTAGACATGATACCAAGCATTAAACAAGATCATGTTAGGGTCGATAAAGGTTTTGTTTGCCAATTTCTACAAGGCTAACACCAAGTTGCCATAGACAAACAACTTGAAATAATATCAAAGCAATAGAGCCTTTCGATCCAATCTATCATAGAGATACATCAAACAATTAACTATTGTCTTAACACAATACTATCAAGTGAACGATTCATAGTATCATAGCAAGTGTCCAAACAAATATATCAGCGATCACGTTCCAACATAACCCAAACAAGCATAAGTTGACTACTCCATAATTGCAGTAAGAAAGCTCATAACAAACAATAGAAATTCGATAAACTTCATAATAAAATTGTTATAAAGAATTGTACCAACCATTATAAGTGAATGATTGGAACTAGTTTTCATAGATGAAAACTCCAAACGTATCCTTGCTTCCTCGACTCTGTCACAACACTGGAACTTGAATACTTCTGCGCTTAGTGGCTTGATATGGTGAACTTGGTGTGAGTTCACCAATATCCTTCTTTAGAGTAACTTTAGTATATTAGGGTGTAGCTCCTTTTTCTGACCCCTAAGGTCTTATTTATAGCTCTAGGAGACGTTCTTAATCTCTCATAAACGATTGATAGAGGCAAGTGATCGTCCTCTCAATGAATGAAATCATCATTAAGTCTTTGTCTTGTAACCGACAGAGTAAGTGCGCAGAGTAAGTGCGCAGTACTTCGCTTTAAATAATATTCTTCTACCCGCCAAGCAAGTACGCCGCACAAGGTCCTAAAACCGGCGTACTTGGGTCTTTCTTTATGTACTTTTCACTTCAAGTCCTTTCTCTCTAATGACCGTTAACGTTTTCAATGGTTTTTAAGCTATATTTACAATTCCTTTGCTTTATCAATCCTACAACAGATTAGTACCAAATTCTATACAAATAGCATAATAATATATATATTTTAATAGATAATAGTATATAATAGAGGGAATAAATATGTATAAATAGAGCGTAATCAAGTACTGGTGAATACCTGACGCAGTCTAAGTGGTGACTCTTCCCTAAGAAACCCTAAGTTGACAGTGTAGCATCAAGAACAAGAAGAAGGTGATTCCATGAAGATCAAAAAAGTTGTGGAGCTTACACAATAGCAGGAACACAAGTAAGTAATCCTAAACATCCTTTGTACATGTTAGTAGGTTATATCACTAATTAGAAGATATGTCATTACGGGTTTTGGTCTATATGGACTTTATGTGTTTATTTTCCGGCTGTGCATATTTTATAGGCCATACAGGTGACCACCAATACCCTACAGTGGTATCAGAGCCACGCTGATCATATATAACCTAGCTAGAGTTCTTAGTAATTGCTTCTTTTGTCATAAAAATTAAATCTTTAATCAGGTTATGTTTGTTTGGTCGATTTGTGCATGTTACGGTTTTACTTTGCTTTTTATTGACAACTAGGGTTTAATCAATTTGTTGTCAAACTAGGGTTTATGTGTTTGGATCACATAGGATCGATCCATTAGGGTTTCCTAAACCCTAAAGGAGTCGACTTTATGAGGATACAAGGGTATCTGGGATCAAATGTGAAAATCCTTATTTGTGTTATCATGTAAATCGTGAAAACTAGGTTTATGAAGACAGTTTTTCCCGTATATATGCAAGCAGTTTTGTTTTCTTTGTATGATTTTGGGCTTTAGATATTTTTTGGTAAGGTGCAAACTTTGCTAAAAATAAGTTAAAACTATTTTTGGAAACCCTAGGTTACCAAATTAAATCACATGGCAAACAAAATAGCTTTGGGAACAAGTAAGACTAATAAGGGTTTACTTAAACCATAGGTGGGTTGATTTTAGTGATTTTAGCTAGACGGGGTCATAAAATTTGATTGACATGAATCTTGGTAACCAAGCAATTAGTTTCTATAAACTGATGGAAGTTCATTTTTATCTAATTTGTAATATTAATCTTGAATATGAAAACTAGGGTTTTAAACCATAATTTATTTCAATACCCTGTATTTGATCAAGTGGATTTTTACTACCCTAAATAATAAAAGGTACACCATGGTACCTCATAGTTTATAATTAGGCTCTTGTAGTACCCGAACTGAGTCAATCATTTGACACTCATGTCACATATTGCCATAAAAAACTAACGGAAAAAATGAGGGCTAAGTTTTAGCATGTGTCTTTTCGAGTTTGTTCTTTTATCTTCAACAATTATTAACTATCTATTAAAATTTAACTCTCGAAGTCACTAATATGTGCTTTCTCAAATTCATTATAGAATCGTAATTAAGTGATTGATTAAGATACAATTTGAGTCGCCACAACTACAATTTAGGCATTAATTGATAAATTTAAGCGATCTCTAATTTTGGTATACAATTTTTAATACTCAAATTTTTGCTTGTGACATTAAACAGCTAAGTATTATAATGAGAAGACAAACGTGTAAGAAATATTAACGGGAATGGTGAAAAGTGTACTCAAAATATAGAAGATGCATTATATTTGTTGGTATTTAAGTGGCAATTTGGTTCATCAAGGGATGAGCACGGTACCAGAATGGTACCGAACCCGTACCGAATTGGTGGTACCGATTTTTTCTCGATCATGAAAGTGGGTACCGGTACTGTACCGGACGGGATTCAGGTACCAGATCCGATACCGGTACTCGGTATCGGGAAATCGGTACCTATACGGTTCTTCCCGTCGGTATCGGGAAATCGGTACCTATACGGTTCTTCCCGTTTTTTGTTAAACCAAATATGATTTCAAGAAAATGCAACAAAAAATAGGAAAAACCATGCATTTTCAAGTGATTTCAAACCACGACGTGGCACAAAACGCAACCAACACTTAAATAAATACATCACCAAGATATTCGTAACATACAAACGTTCAAAAACATATAAAATAGGTTCGGGTTTAATTTTTGGGAGCGTTTATGAAGGATCTATAGTTGCCACAATAAGTTTTTCGAACGTTTGATTTCTTTTCATATGTTTTACATGACTATTGTTTGACATGAAACAGGCCAAATGAGTGTTTGGATAATTTATTTACTTCAAAAATATGACTACTCAAATTTCGGGATTTTTTTCGGTACTTTTCACTTTGGTACCGGTGCCGTATTAGTTGTACCGAATTTTTTGGGGCTCAATTCATGGTACCGGTACCGTACCGTATATTGGGAGTCGGTACTGTTTCGATACAGTACTTGTACGGTACTTGTTCGGTACCGGGATTCGGGTCCAAATGCTCATCCCTAGGTTCATCTAATATGCAAAAGTCATATGCAAATGGTGCAATTAAAAACTCCATTTCAGATATTTGTAATTCAAGTACAATGTTGATAAAACAAAATAAAACTCAAGTATTGATTGATATAACATAACAAATAACTGAAGAGCATCATCCTTGCACAAGCAAAAAATAAACTGAAATGAAATTATATGAGCATCGTACTTGCACGAACATGTTCTTTTATTATGACAGGAGGATTTGCAAATTCCACAATGCATGTCTTTTCAATGGTGAGAGAGCTTGCTTATACTTAGATTATTTTAACTTTCTTTCTTTCTCGCTTTCCGCGACTCATACATCATTTTCATGATCTCTTTTAATTCATTAGTTTTGACCGCAACATGTCAAATGAGAGTCACATGATTGATGCGATTAGAGCTAGGGTACTACAAGAACATAGTTACTAATACTAGGTTAGTAGGAGTTCCACTTAACCAAATATAAGATACTAAAAGAAATTTTGGCTATTCTTTTAGAATGGAGCAACACACCTAAAACCGTATATTAGTCAAATTGATATACTCGCTAATAACCGTTCATTTTGTTTTGATTATAATTAAATAAATGAAAAAGAAATAAAACACCAGTAATAGAGGAGTTTTTTTAAAGACATTGCAATGTATCATACTTGGCACTTGCACGTTTTATCTGTATCGAGCAATTTTTTTTGCTATTCTATGTACTAAATGTGATTCTATTGTATTTTTTATGTACTTTATTACGACTATGATACATATAGTAGCAAATAAAATGAGGGGTAAAATGGTAATAAAGTACACAAAAATACAATAAAATTAATTTTAGTACATAGAATAGGAAAAAATTCGATACATATAAAAGGTGCAAGTGACAAGTTTGATACATTTTGATGCCATCAGCATTTTCTCCCTCCCTCCATCCGATCTCCATCCGATTTTAACTGTACACTTTACTACTTTAGTTTATCCCCAAAATAACTGTCTACTCAAAATATATAAATTGTAGTTTCCCACTTTACCTACTTTACAATAAAATATTTTTCATGTCATAAAATCTTCATTTAAATGATAAATTAAGTAAAGACATAGGTAAATCTGACAATTTGTTAACTCAAATCTACATTATTACATATATCATAAAATGTAGAAAATTTGTTTGTGGACACTTCAATCGGAACCAAGGGAGTTGTATATACATGTTTCATTTTATTGTTCTTGAATGTTATAATGGCTAAAATTGAGTTTTTGAGGTCAATGAACCATATTGTTAGTTGTGAAAGGTTCTATATTCACTAGATAAAAATGACATGAAGAAACCCAAATGAGAGTTAACATAGACGTAAAAGGCATTCTATTTGACATTTATAATAATTGAACTAATAGATACCTAAACAAAGAAATTGATAAACAATCACATTTGCTATCTTACTACTCCTTAGTAAAAAGGGAGCCAAATGAAAAGTTTAGTAAGTTAAGGGCCTAATTAAGTTGTAAAAAGATTGCCATGCATATTTTACGTAGTCCAAACGCACTTATAAGTCAACTTTATCTAATAAACATGTGCCTATATATATACAAGCGCCATTAATCCTTTTGGAACCTAAAGGCTAAATCGATCATAAAGGTTTGACAAGAAAACTTTTGGAGATTCTAGTTTCAAGACGATTCTAAGGTAATGCATGGTTCTTCTTCCAAACTTTTGTTATCAAAACCTTTTGTTACTATATTGGATGAAGTGAGCATAGATAGTTTGACATGTTATATTTTTTTTTTCAGACCGTTCCAAGAAGAAGAATGTATTATTATCCAAGTTTAATTCCAAATTTATACAAGAGATATGACGCACCTATTGAGGGGTTGGTTTCTGCACTTTGTAATGCACCACTTGATGAACATAAGAAGGTAATTATATCTTGAATTTTTCATCTCTTGCTTGTTACTGTTCTAAGGGTTATTTAATTATATTAACCAACAAATTATTGTTCTCTTTTGTATGGTTCAGATGTTGTGTGAGATTTTGTATCCATTAGTGGACCAGCTGGAGCATGAGCATGCGGCTAAGGTGACGGGGATGATTTTAGAGATGGGCACCACAGAGGTGTTGCACTTGCTTGAGTCGCCAACTGAGTTGAGGTTGATGGTTGCGGAGACTATGGATTTCCTAAGGGATGTTTTAAACGAGGTGGATAACCCGCGCGTTGCAGCGGGGTGTATGGCTAAAGAAGTATTTTAAGCTTCGTTTAGTTTAATTTTGTATAGTAAAAGTCTGTTGTCTTGTGCAAAGTTGATGCTTAAAAAAATTATTGATACTATCTTATGCAAAGTTGATGAACTGATGCGTCACTTCATGTTATGCTAAAATGATGTATACAATTTAGCCTTATGCTATTGGTGTTGTTCCTATTACCATCTCAGCAATAACGAACAACATTGAAATAATACATTCCATAATCATGCTTAACACATGAGTCTTTTATAAAGAACTAATTCGGATTGACCCATACTACAAACCTATCTGTTTTGACCCGTTACCCAACCACTATTTATGGCCCAAGCAGCAAAGTGGAGTTGAGTCTGAATTGTGATTCTTCATTATTTAGCAGTTCACTTTAGATCTGCACGTGGTGCAGGTGAACTGGTGCTTTTTCTTGCTGGACTATACTTCTTTAACACCCTGTAACAATCACTTGAAGCAGTGGAAACAACAAAAGATGCGGTCCTGCAAGTAAAGATGATAAAAGATGTGTAAATGAGTGTTTTGAGTTGCATTTTGGAAGTGATATAATAATTTTGGTCTTAAAGTCACGATAATCAGTTTATAGTGTTTAGATTATCTGTTTTGTTACCTTGCATTGAATCAGAATGTATTTTTCTGTCTAATCAAAATAACATAAAGTGGCAGACTCGATTTTCCCAATCGACTCTAACATTCCAGCTGCTTCTCTAGTCTTTATATGCCTTCTTAACAGGACCAATTTAAATCAAAACAGGTAATCTATAAGTGTGGGTGAAAACGGGGTGGGCATATAACTACGGGTCAAAATTATAAACCGTAAGCCTAACCCCCCATGCATACCAAATTTTGGACACATGCTGAATTGGAACCCCGTACCATAGCGAGTATATAATGAGTATCTCAATGGTGATATAAAAGTCAACATATTGATGGTACAATATTCAGTAGCTACACATTATTATATTTGAGGTATCTATATAATACTCTCAATCTAAGATTCTACCATATAAAACAAAATTGTCTCGCTACCTTATAAGATACTGTAATAACTTCATTACTTCTTGATTAGCTAAACTAATCTACTATACCATGAGCAACCATATAAAACCGATTAATAGCGAGACCAACTATAGAGACTAACAACCATATGAAGTCAGATGATAAGCAACCATCATACGGAAAACCATTTTTTTTCATTTACAGGAACCATAAATGCACAAACGACTCCATTTCACAACAAAGGCCAAAATCGAAAATATTATACCTCAGGATGTTATTGCAACTGACAGTCGTCTTCATCCTCGTCAATTACCTGTGAAACAGAAAGCAAAACCATGAGCTAACGAAACCACTATATTCCTGATTAGAAATAGTAAGTTTAAACTAACATTTTCGCACGAACGACTAAATTTCAAAACAAAAACCAAAATAAAAAATCTTATCACAATGGTTTACATTAGCCCAAATTGATATTTTCTGGAGTAATGTTTGCTTGTGATAGAATTGTTATAAGGCTTTTTTATATGTTAGAAGCGGATTTTAAGGTTTATATTTTTTCTTAAGTTCTGTAACTGGTGGAAATTGCNATACTTACTCTCACGCCGGAGGTGATTCGCAGGGTCCAACCCTGCGCATCACTTAACGTAGTATCTTGGTATTTCTTATTTTCAAGTTACTGGCGACTTGGCATACACCACTCACCCTAAATCCTCCCATCATTGTTTTGACCTGATAGTGCGGCTTATTGCACAATTAGTTGCGCCATCCGCGAGACCCGCTATTATAACTCCCACTTTTTCCAAGTTTGTAACCACAACCCATCACTAACCACTATTTTGGCATGAAAAACGGGCGAGAAGATACACACCCACCAGGTTTCTCGACCTTGACCCCTTTACCCATTCCCAACACGGAAGATTTACCACTTATAAGTCTATAACCGCCTCTACTTCACCATCAAAACTCACAGTGAAACTCTAACCATGAACCATGCTTCTAATTTGGCTAGTCCTGAACCGGTGATTAGTCATAGTCTTACTTTCGTAAAAACCAACTTCGAAGCCCTAGAATCCCTTATGAGGGAACGAAGAAGGCAGACACATCTGGAAGGAGTTTGGACCGAACTAGAATTCTCAAGTAAGGAGTACGATGAGGAGATAGAAGCAGAACCTAGGCTTTCTAACCCTCCACAAACCAAGGAGAGCAGGGACCCCAAGTACACGAAAATCGGAATGTAGAATCGTTGAATTTGAAGGTGTCCAAAATAGTACCACGAACCGGTCAGAGCCTAAAGCAGAAGAAAGGAGAAGAGGGGAACAGGGTAGAAGGACGGAGCTCGGAAATGCGCGATTAGGAGAAGGCCAAAGGATAAACGTACCTCCGTTGCTCGCAACCCATCTTGGCAGAAATAGAACTACGCAACCTCTGCATTCATCTTTCCCATCTGGTTACGGAGGTACTCAGCCTTCAATCAATTAAGGTGGAAATCCTACTCTTAACGGATGTACTCAGCCTTCAAACCCTGATGCTCGTTTTAGTAATAACACCTTTTATAATCACCCTTCTATCTATCAACAACCACCTATAAGAGGGAATCCTACGTGTGGAGGATATTCTCCATACTGAAAGGATTATGTGCAAAGAAAAACGTCTTTCACCACTAACCTTCACGAAAATGCCGAAGGGCCACACTGGTGCACACTAAAAGAAACACGCAAGCGAAAATGAGAAAAGAGTGACGAAATAAAATGGAACTAAAGAGGAAATGAGAATATGGTAATATTCTCATAGAGGGGTAAAACGGTAATTAACCAGAGCATATATTTATTGCGATCTGAATACATTTAAGTATAAAAGGAAAATCACAAACCCTAAGGTTTGTGGGTTTTGGCCAAATTTCATGAGGGATTCAGTTTACAAGTTGTCAAACTTAATATACTTAAGGTTAACTAAAAGGTTTCCTAATTGTATTAGGATTATCTCATAGAAGCATATAAATACAAAGGCATTTTAAGGGATTTATAATCAATCCTCTAAACCCTAAAATCCCTCCTGCCCCCTCTCTTAGCCGATCGGTCGGTCAAACCCAAAAAGGGTTTTGAAACCCTTTTGAGCTGATCCCTAAATCGACCATGGTGGATCCCAAGTCGATTCCCACTCGACTTGGTTACTCGTTTTAGTGTTCTCGTAACTTGCATAGGTTCGTAACCTTACTTCTACATGTGCAGTGTGCAGTACTGATATGTTAAGAAAGCTTTAAATTTATATGACTAGTTTTATCCGATTATTTTGACTAACAAATGGGTAAAAGTATAACTCTCATTTGTCTAGTAAACAAGTAAGACCAGGTCGTCCCAAGGATTGGTGAAAATTTAGTTAAGAAGTGCTCACAGAAATGTCTAAAGGTTGTCACTTATCAATAGACTAGTAAAATGGTTGATTTAAATTTGAAACAAGATTTTCTTAAAAGTATGAAGGTAAACACACATAAGGACAGGGTTGCACTCACAAACAAAGTATATAAGAGATGACATCTCTGGTGATCACTCAAACATATAACTACTCAATATATTAAAAAGTCCTTTCGGCCTATAATTCTCAATATACCAAATGCAATAAGATAGGTTTGTGATAGAAGTATAAACAAGCCACTTTCCTAGTTAAGTTCGTTAGACATGATACCAAGCATTAAACAAGATCATGTTAGGGTCGATAAAGGTTTTGTTTGCCAATTTCTACAAGGCTAACACCAAGTTGCCATAGACAAACAACTTGAAATAATATCAAAGCAATAGAGCCTTTCGATCCAATCTATCATAGAGATACATCAAACAATTAACTATTGTCTTAACACAATACTATCAAGTGAACGATTCATAGTATCATAGCAAGTGTCCAAACAAATATATCAGCGATCACGTTCCAACATAACCCAAACAAGCATAAGTTGACTACTCCATAATTGCAGTAAGAAAGCTCATAACAAACAATAGAAATTCGATAAACTTCATAATAAAATTGTTATAAAGAATTGTACCAACCATTATAAGTGAATGATTGGAACTAGTTTTCATAGATGAAAACTCCAAACGTATCCTTGCTTCCTCGACTCTGTCACAACACTGGAACTTGAATACTTCTGCGCTTAGTGGCTTGATATGGTGAACTTGGTGTGAGTTCACCAATATCCTTCTTTAGAGTAACTTTAGTATATTAGGGTGTAGCTCCTTTTTCTGACCCCTAAGGTCTTATTTATAGCTCTAGGAGACGTTCTTAATCTCTCATAAACGATTGATAGAGGCAAGTGATCGTCCTCTCAATGAATGAAATCATCATTAAGTCTTTGTCTTGTAACCGACAGAGTAAGTGCGCAGAGTAAGTGCGCAGTACTTCGCTTTAAATAATATTCTTCTACCCGCCAAGCAAGTACGCCGCACAAGGTCCTAAAACCGGCGTACTTGGGTCTTTCTTTATGTACTTTTCACTTCAAGTCCTTTCTCTCTAATGACCGTTAACGTTTTCAATGGTTTTTAAGCTATATTTACAATTCCTTTGCTTTATCAATCCTACAACAGATTAGTACCAAATTCTATACAAATAGCATAATAATATATATATTTTAATAGATAATAGTATATAATAGAGGGAATAAATATGTATAAATAGAGCGTAATCAAGTACCGGTGAATACCTGACGCAGTCTAAGTGGTGACTCTTCCCTAAAAAACCCTAAGTTGACAGTGTAGCATCAAGAACAAGAAGAAGGCGATTCCATGAAAATCAAAAAGGTTGAGGAGCTTACACAATAGCAGGAACACAAGTAAGTAATCCTAAACATCCTTTGTACATGTTAGTAGGTTATATCACTAATTAGAAGATATGTCATTATGGGTTTTGGTCTATATGGACTTTATGTGTTTATTTTCCGGCTGTGCATATTTTATAGGCCATACGGGTGACCACCAATACCCTACAGTGGTATCAGAGCCAGGCTGATCATATATAACTTAGCTAGAGTTCTTAATAATTGCTTCTTTTGTCATAAAAATTAAATCTTTAATCAGATTATGTTTGTTTGGTCGATTTGTGCATGTTACGGTTTTACTTTGCTTTTTATTGACAACTAGGGTTTAATCAATTTGTTATCAAACTAGGGTTTATGTGTTTGGATCACATAGGATCAATCCATTAGGGTTTCCTAAACCCTAAAGGAGTCGACTTTATGAGGATACAAGGGTATCTGGGATCAAATGTGAAAATCCTTATTTGTGTTATCATGTAAATCGTGAAAACTAGGTTTATGAAGACAGTTTTCCAGTATATATGCAAGCAGTTTTGTTTTCTTTGTATGATTTTGGGCTTTAGATATTTTTTTTGGTAAGGTGCAAACTTTGCTAAAAATACGTTAAAACTATTTTTGGAAACCCTAGGTTACCAAATTAAATCATATGGCAAACAAAATAGCTTTGGGAACAAGTAAGACTAATAAGGGTTTACTTAAACCATAGGGGGGGGGTCGATTTTAGTGATTCTAGCTAGACGGGGTCATAAAATTTGATTGACATGAATCTTGGTAACCAAGCAATTAGTTTCTATAAACTGATGGAAGTTTATTTTTATCTAATTTGGAATATTAATCTTGAATATGAAAACTAGGGTTTTAAACCATAATTTATTTCAATACCCCGTATTTGATCAAGTGGATTTTTACTACCCTAAATAATAAAAGGTACACCATGGTACCTCATAGTTTATAATTAGGCTCTTGTAGTACCCGAACTGAGTCAATCATGTGACACTCATGTCACATATTGCCATAAAAAACTAACGGAAAAAATGAGGGCTAAGTTTTAGCATGCGTCTTTTTGAGTTTGTTCTTTTATCTTCGACAATTGTTAACTATCTATCAAAATTTAACTCTCGAAATCTCTAATATGTGCTTTCTCAAATTCATTATAGAATCGTAATTAAGTAACTGATTAAGATACAATTTGAGTCGCCACAACTACAATTTAGGCATTAATTAATAAATTTAAGCGATCTCTAATTTTGGTATACAATTTTTAATACTCAAAATTTTGCTTGTGACATTAAACAGCTATGTATTATAATGAGAAGCCAAACGTATAAGAAATATTAACGGGAATGGTGAAAAGTGCACTCAAAATGTAGAAGATGCATTTGTTGGTCATTTAAGTGGCAATTTGGTTCATCTAGGGATGAGCACGGTACCAGAATGGTACCGAACCCGTACCGAATTGGTGGTACCGATTTTTTCTCGATCATGAAAGTGGGTACCGGTACCGTACCGGACGGGATTCGGGTACCAGATCCGGTACCGGTACTCGGTATCGGGAAATTGTTACCTATACAGTTCTTCCTGTTTTTTGTTAAACTAAATATGATTTCAAGAAAATGCAACAAAAAATAGGAAAAAACATGCATTTTCAAGTGATTTCAAACCACGATGTGGCACAAAACGCAACCGACACTTAAATAAATACATTACCAAGATATTCGTAACATACAAACGTTCAAAAACTTATAAAATAGGTTCGGGTTTAATTTTTGGGAGCGTTTATGAAGGATCTATAGTTGCCACAATAAGTTTTTCGAACGTTTGGTTTCTTTTCATATGTTTTACATGACTATTGTTTGATATGAAACGGGCCAAATTGGTGTTTGGATAATATATTTACTTCAAAAATATGACTACTCAAATTTCGAGATTTTTTTTGGTACTTTCCACTTTGGTACCGGTACCGTATTAGTGGTACCGAATTATTTTTGGGCTCAATTCATGGTACCGGTACCGTACCGTGTATTGGGAGTCGGTACTGTTTCGGTACAGTACCTGTACGGTACTTGTTCGGTACCGGGATTCGGGTCCAAATGCTCATCCTAGGTTCATCTAATATGCAAATGGTGCAATTAAAAACTCCATTTCAGATATTTGTAATTGAAGTACAATGTTCACAAAACAAAATAAAACTCAAGTATTGATTGATAAAACATAACAAATAACTGAATAGCATCATCCTTGCACAAGCAAAAAATAAACTGAAATGAAATTATATGAGCATCGTACTTGCACGAACATGTTCTTTTATTATGACAGGAGGATTTGCAAATTCCACAATGCATGTCTTTTTAATGGTGAGAGAGCTTATACTTAGAGTATTTTAACTTTCTTTCTTTCTCGCTTTCCGCGACTCATACATCATTTTCATGATCTCTTTTAATTCTTTAGTTTTGACCGCAACATGTCAAATGAGAGTCACATGATTGATGCGATTAGAGCTAGGGTACTACAAGAACATAGTTACTAATATTGGGGTAGTAGGAGTTCCACTTAACCAAATATAAGATACTAAAAGAAATTTTGGCCATTCTTTTATAATGGAGCAACACACCTAAAACCGTATATTAGTCAAATTGATATACTCGCTAATAACCGTTCATTTTGTTTTGATTATAATTAATTAAATGAAAAAGAAATAAAACACCAATGATAGAGGAGTTTTTTTTAATGATATCGCAATGTATCATACTTGGCACTTGCACGTTTTATGTGTATCGAACAATTTTTTTTGCTATTCTATGTACTAAATGTGATTTTATTGTATTTTTTTATGTACTTTATTACAACTATGATACATATAATAACAAATAAAATGAGGGGTAAAATGGTAATAAAGTACACAAAAATACAATAAAATTAATTTTAGTACATAGAATAGGAAAAAAAAATTGTTCGATACATATAAAAGGTGCAAGTGACAAGTTTGATACATTTCGATGCCATCAGCATTTTTTCCCTCCCTCCATCCGATCTCCATCCGATTTTAACTGTACACTTTACTACTTTAGTTTATCCCCAAAATAATTGTCTACTCAAAATATATAAATTGTAGTTTCCCACTTTACCTACTTTACAATAAAATATTTATTATGTCATAAAATCTGCATTTAAATGATAAATTAAGTAAAGACATAGGTAAATCTTTTAACTCAAATCTACATTATTACATATATCATAAAATGTAGAAAATTTGTTTGTGGACACTTCAATCGGAACCAAAGGAGTTGTATATACATGTTTCATTTTATTGTTCTTGAATGTTAATGGCTGAAATTGAGTTTTTGAGGTCAATGAACCATATTGTTAATTGTGAAAGGTTCTGTATTCACTAGATAAAAATGACACGAAGAAACCCAAATGAGAGTTAACATAGACTAAAAGGCATTCTATTTGACATTTATAATAATTGAACTAATAGATACCTAGCCAAAAGTTTTTTATAGATCCAACTTTTACCATAGAACCCATCAAGCAATCTTAGCCACTCATTTTTTTTTATCAAAATAAAAAAATAAACTTCCACCCTCTTTTTAAAACTTAAATATTTCGCAAAGCGTAAATCGTCAAGCTACAAAAAAAATACCATCGCGACGAGAATTAAATTATCTTTCTATAGACATGCATTGTTATATACTTTCGAACTTTTTTTTCGATAAACTTTATTTTTTTCGCCCAGAAAAATCATATATGATTCGTAAGAATCATATATGATTCGATTTTAACAAATCATATATGATTCTTACGAATCATATATGATTCGTAAGAATAATATATGATTCGTAAGAATCGAATCATATATGGTTTTTTACGAATCATATATGATTTTTACGAATCATATATGATTCTTTCTGGGCGGAAATTAAAAAAAAAAAAATTCGTCGAAAGTATATAACAATGCATATCTATAGAAAGATCATTTAATTCTCGTCGCGATGGTATTTTTTTTGTAGCTTGAAGATTTACCGTTTGCAAGATATATTGTTTTGAAAAAAAAGGTGAAAAATATAAATGGGTGGCTATGATTGGTTGATAGGTTCTATGGCATGTATGGGTTCTTCATGGATCTCAACTCATGTACCCTCCTGGTGCTCTAGGTATGGGCCAGCAGTTATTCTATGGCCAAGCTCCCCCTGCTATGATTCCTCCACAGGTACTCCTTGCTAAACTTATTTGTGCACCAACTGCAAATTTTATGTCTTTGCTAAATGATTTTTTGGGTTATAGGGTGGATTTGGTTACCAGCAGCAGTTGGTACCTGGAATGAGGCCAGTTGGCAGGTACTCCTTGCTAAACTTATTTGTACACCAACTGCAATTTTTTTGTCTTTGCTAAATGATTTTTTGGGTTATAGGGTGGATTTGGTTACCAGCAGCAGTTGGCACCTGGAATGAGGCCAGCTGGCGGTCCTATGCCAAACTTCTTTGTACCAGTTGTCCAACAAGGCCAACAGGGACAACGACTTGGTGGAAGGCGTGGAACTGGTCCTGTGCAACAAAATCAGAAGCCCATTTCCAATGATGCAACAACAGGTACGATAGAAATTGGCTTTAGAGGCAGGCTTATCTTTAAATGACTAGCATTATGTTGCAACTTGACCGATAGAAATAAGTTTAAGATATTTATAAGATAAGGTACTCTAAATTTTTCTTTTTGTATTTGGTAGTTGTTGACATATATTTGCATTATAGTTTTTGAGGCGACCTAGAAATAAACTTGTTAAATTTGGGTAAGCTGTAAATGGTCACATTTCTGTAAGAATAAAAACAACTGCAGGCAAGGTTAAACATTAAAAACAAACACCCATCAAAGGCAATACCACAATCCATAGAAGAAGCAAGGCATCCTAACGTGTTTTCAAATTTTTAAAGAATACTCCCAGCAAAAAAATTAAATTAAAATTAAACTGAATCTGCTAGATATCTAACTTCCTTCAAGTCCGCAACCAGCTTTTAACTATGAAAACGTTAAGGAAAACAAGGTTTTTGTTAAGGAAAGTGAAGCAAGCTGAGCAGAAGGCTGTTGCTTGTTGAACATTCCTGGTAGAACATCCATAGCCTCTGCAACCTTCAACTTCAAAGCATCTTGGGGACTCTAGCAAGTGCAACCTCTGTTTGGGTCCATCTCCAGAGCACCCAGTACCTTAGCCGGCCATGCCTCATGCTCCAACTGTCCACTAACGTCGTACAGATTCTCACCCAACAGTCTGAATATGCGAAAAAGCATCTACTATTATTTTTGAAAAAGAGACAATGGTAAATTAGTCATAGACATGCATTTTAAGGACTTAAGTGTCAACATAGTCTTCTGTTCGTTCAGTGGGGGCATTAGCAAGAGCAGAAGCCCATTGCTTAGGATGGGAGTTGGTTGTTGCATACAGAGCAGACATCTCTTGAGCATGCCACCCATTCGTATGGACTGGAAGCATTCCCGGTTCCCATATTTCCATCTCCCACACTTCCTACCGGATAACCCCGCGTACATCCTCCTCTCGCGAACCAGTCTGAAGTAATAAAGAATCACCAAAGGCTTAAACATTTATATTCGATAGACCACAAGTCAAATTGCCCAACACATGGCATCAAGAAAGACAATAGCGATTTCAAATAGTCTAAAACACACTGATGCACCAACCACTCCGTATTAAAACTGTGATGAGGCGTCTGGCATTCTATTTTAGGTTTGTCCAAAACAAGAATTATAACATCTCCTTACGATTCCGTCGAATAATCAATTATTATCATCATTTTTCTACGACTCTTGAGCGTGCTGCCAAATGACACTTCCCCCTCTAATGACCCATGCTCTGTTAATGAATGTAAAGTCCTCTGCTTACGACCCTTTCACCATGATGCTGTCATAGATCAGATTATTACTGGATTGGATTATCTTCCTAAAATGTTATGCACTTGCACTGAGTCCAATATTCGTCGTTCGTAGATCCGATAGTAGAAATATTTACTATGTAAATGATACCTTAATCTAATGTGAAACTTGGCATCAGAGCATGTCTTTCACTATCATACTGATACTGTAAAGATATAATTTATGATTATTTATGTTTTAGGGTTTCCCGAAGGAGTACTTTTTTTTCCGTAATAAAACTCCAGAGTTGTGTGAGATTCTTCCGTAATCAATACGAGACGGTATAAAAAAGTGAGCTCTGTGGTTATATTGCCTTTAAAAACACGTACTTAAAAGCCTCTTTATCTTGCTTGGTTCGGATCTTCTAGTTCCCCGAAGTCGTACCCTGAAGACATATATTCATTCAGAC
>LBNU01024815.1:93173-117904 GCA_014162995.1 Artemisia annua | reverse complement strand
TTTCATATCTAATGAGGTTGATGGCTATATTGCTATTCTATTTGATAGACAGTTCCATACTTCCATCACAGTTCCATCCCATCTTTACTTACCACATCACCTTGGAAGGTAGAGTTGCTCCGAACACATTAAAAATAGAATTGCTAAGAAAATGTTCCCTACCCTTTTACTTCAAAACTTCAAGGGGGTGATTAAGTAAAGCTTATCTAAAGTTTATGAGATTATTGCATTTTCTGGAAATACAAAAAGTTTGAATTATTACATTGCTTATTGCTTAACGACAACATAAAAGTAAAAGTTGTTTCAGAAAAAGAACTATGCTTTTGAAAACAAACTTTAACCAGATCAACAACAGTACTCCAGCAGCTACGGTTGTTATTTGGGTAAATCCGAGCTGAATAAGCTTTAATCATGTCGGATTAATCGGGTTTTGAGGAAGAAAAATCTTACCCGCACCCGACCCTAATAAGGTGCGGGTTATTCTGGCCGCGAGTTATTCGGACACATCAGTATTACTTGAATGGGTTAGTTGGGTTATTCGAATGGGTTTACCTGAATAACCCGACACATAAGTATTACCTCAGAATGGATTAGTCGGGTTGCGGGTTCGTAGGGGTGGCAATTTGGGTCATGTCCGGGTTGCGAATTCGGGTTGGTGGCATGGCGGAGCTATTAAGAGACCGGGAAGGGTCCAGGCCCCTCTAGGCCTAAGCCCGTTAGAGTATTTTTTCGCGATTTCATGTGTTAAAATTTTATTTTTTCCATCTCAGCCCTCCCATCTAATGTTCTTCCCAAAAAAAAATTGTTTCGGCCCTCCCAAGAAATTTTTTCTAGCTCCGCCATTGGTTGGTGGGTTCAAAAATCTCAACCCAAACATGACTTGTTTAGTTAATCGTGTCGAGAAGTTCAACCCTAACCTTAATACGTGTATTAAACAGTTTAGTCGTGTGGAACCGTTTATGGTTTGAATAAAATTTTAGTGGACGTATCGAATATAGTAAGTTGTATGTTAGAAACATTTTAAGCAACACGATAAATATTTTGATATAAGTATATTCCATTATCAAATATTTCAAAAGAACGATATATATCATAAGATAGAGATACAAAATAGTTAGGTCATATTATAATGAAATTAAACACATAAATTCTAATATTTAATATTTATAATCTATTTTTAAAGTCAGTTATAACGATGATTACCGTAAGAGAATTCGCCAATCGAAGTCAAATACCTTTTCGGAGGTGCGTACATCAAAGATGTTATCACAAAGGTTCTCTATGACCAAGTTAAAACCATGTTCCACTATACAGTCAAGGCTTTCCCGCCAAGATAAGAACATGAGACATTATCCCTAGCGGTTACCAAAACCCATCAGACACTCCCATGATCTCCGGTTTATGTGCAGTTGATTGCCAGAGCCTATTTCCTTCCACTATAAATAGGACAACAATGATTCAGGTTTAGCTAAGTCCTTTTCCACCATCATTTCATACGTTATCACTCATATACTCATAATCACATACTTACTCTCACGTCGGAGGTGATTCGCATGGTCCAACCCCTGCGCATCACTTAGCGCAGTGTCTTGGTATTTCTTATTTTCTGTTACTAGTGACTTAGCATACACCACTCACCCCCAAATCCTCCAATCATTGTTGGTAGGCCCGATAGTGCGGTTTATTGCATAATTACTCGCCTCATCCATGAGGCCCGCTACTATAAGTCCCATTTTTTCCAAGTTTTTAACCATAATCCATCACTAACCACTATTTCGGCATGACAAATGGGCAGGAAGATACACCCCTACCGGGTTTTTCGACCTTGACCCCTATACCCGTTCCCAACAACACAGAATATTTACCACCCATAACCGCCTCTACCTTCACCATCAGAACTCACTTTGAAACTCTACCCATGAAACGTGCCTCTACTTCGGCTAATCCTGAATCTGTAATTACCCTGCTTTCATAGAGCAACGAAGCTCTAGAATCCCTTGTGAGGGAATGGAGAAGCCAAACACATCTCGAAGGAGTTTTGACCGAACTAGAATTCTCAAGTAAAGAGTATGATGACGAGATAGAGGCAAGACCTAGGCCGTCTAACCCTCCATAAACCAATGAGGCAACTCCTTCTTGGAGAATAGGGTCCCCAAGAACATAGAGACCGAAATGTAAAATTGTTGACTTTGAAGGTGTCCGAAATAGGACCACGAACCGATCAGAGCCTGAAGCAGAAGAAAGGAGAAGAAGGGAACATGGAAGGAGGACCGAGCTCGAAAACGAGCGATTAGAAGGCCAAGGGATAAACCTACCTTCGTTGCTCGTAGCCTATCTTGGTAGAAATAGAGCTACACAACCTCTTCATTCATCTTTCACATTTGGTTACGGAGGTACTCAGCCTTCGATCAATCAGGGTGGAAATCCTCCTCCTAACGGTATGTACCCTCCACAGAATACCCATTCGTATCTAGTTATGCAAACCCTTATACTCCTTTTAGTAATAACACCTCCTATAATCACCCTTCTATCTATCAAGAACCACATATAGGAGGGAATCCCACACGTGGAGGATATCCTCCATACTGAAAGGATTATGTGTAAAGAAAAACGTCTTTCACAACTAGCCTTCATGAAAATGTCGAAGGGTCACACCGGTGCACCCTAAAAGGAACACGCAAGCGGACATGAGAAAAGAGTGATGAAATGAAATGAAACTAAAAAGGAAATGAGAATATGATAATATTCTTATAGAGGGGTAAAACGGTAATTAAGCAGGGTATATATAGTTATTGAGATATAAATATATTTAAGTATTAAAGTCAAAACCACAAACTCTAAGGGTTGTGGGTTTCGGCCGAATCTCATTAGGGATTAAGTTTGACAAATTCTCAAATTTAATATACTTAAGGTTAATTAAAAGGTTTACTAATTGTACTAGGATTATCCCATAGAAGCATATAAATACAAATCCATTTTAAGGGATTCATAATCAATCTTCTAAGCCCTAAAATCCTTCCCCCTCACTCTCTTAGCCGGTCGGTTGATTGAACCCAAAAAGGGTTTTGAAACCCTTTTGAGCCGATCCCTAAATCGACTCTGGTCCATCCCAAGGAGATTCCCAATCGACTTGGTTACCCATTTCTATGCTCTTCTATCTTGCATAGGTTCGTAACCCTACTTCTACCTGTGCAGTACCAGTGGATAAGTGGTGATTCTTCCCTAGAAAACCCAAAGTTGATCGTGTAGCATCAAGAACAAGAAGAAGGCGATTCCGTGCAGATGAAGAAGGTTGTGGAGCTCACACAATAGTAGGAATACAAGTAAGTAATCCTAAACACCCTTTATAAGTGTTAGTATGTTATATCACTAATTAGAAGATCTATTATTATAGGATTTGGTTTGCATGGCCTTTATATGTTTATTTTCCGCTGTGCATATTTTATAGGCCATGTGGGTGACCACCAATACCCTACAGTGGTATCAGAGCTAGGCTAATCATATATTCATATATAACCTAGCTAGGGTTCTTAGTAATTGCTTCCTTTGTCATAAAAATTAAATCTTTAATTAGGTCATGTTTGTTTGGTCGATTTGTGCATGTTACGGTTTAGTTTGCTTTTTGTTAACAACTAGGGTTTAATCACATTGGTGATCAAATTAGGGTTCATGTGTTTGGATCACATATGATCAATCCATTAGGGTTTCCTAAACCCTAAAGGAATCGACTTTATGAGGATACAAGGGTATCCGAGATCAAGTATAAAAATCCTTATTCGTGTTGTCATGTAAATCACGAAAACTAGGTTTACGAAGATTGGTTTTTCTTGTATGCAAGCAATTTTGTTTTCTTTGTATTATTTTGGGTTTTGGATATTTTTTGGTAAGGTGCAAACTTTACTAAAAATATGCTAAAACTATTTTTGGAAACCCTAAGTTACCAAATTAAATCATATGGTAAACAAGATAGCTTATGGAATAAGTAAGATTGATAAGGGTTTACTAAACCATAGGTGGGTCGATTTTATTGATTCTAGCTAGACGAGATCATAAAATTCGACTAACATGAATTTTGGCGACCAAGCAATTAGTTTCCATAAACTGATGGAAGTTCCGGTTCATCTAATTTGGAATATGAGAATCTTGAATTTGGAAACTAGAGTTTTAAACCATAATTTATTCTAATACCCTATATTCGGTCAAGTGGATCTTTTACTACCCTAAATCATAAAATCCTAAATAATAAAAGGTACACCTTGATACCTCATAATTGATAATTAGGCTCTTGTAGTACACTAACCCTAACCTAGTCAATCAGGTGACTCTCATTTGATTTATTAATGTAAAAAACTAATGGAAAAAATGAGGGTTAAGTTTTAGCATGTGTCTTTTTGAGTTTGTTCTTTTATCTTCGACAAGTATTAACTATCTATTAAAATTTAACTGTCAAAATCATTAATATGTGTTTTCTCAAATTCATAATAGAATCCTTATTAAGTAATTAATTAAGATACAATTTTGAGTCGCCACAACTACAATTTAGGCGTTAATTGATAAATTTAAGTAATCTCTAATTTTGGTATACAATATTCAATACTCAGTTTTCAATTTGTGACATTAAACAATTGAGTATTATACTGAGATGCCAAACGTGTAAGAAATATCGAAAAGTGTACTCAAATTGTAGAAGATGCATTTGTTTGTTGGTATTTAAGTGGCAATTTGAATAATCTAATATGCAAAAAAGTCATATACAAATGGTGCAATTAAAAACTCGATTTACCTTCACGACCCTTCACATATTTGTAATTCAAGTACCAATTGATAAAATAAAATAAAACTCAAGTACTGATTGATATAACATAACAGATAATTGAAGAGCATCATCCTTGCACGAGCAAAAAATAAACTGAAATGAAATTACATGAGCATTGTCGTTGCACAAACATGTTCTTTTATTGTGACCGGAGGATTTGCAAATTCCACCATGCATGTCTTTTCAATGGCGAGTTATTCTTAGATTATTTTAACTTACTTTCTTTCTCGCTTTCCGCGACTCATACATCATTTCAGGATCTCTTTCGTTGGTTTTGACGGCAACATGTCAAATGAGAGTCACATGATTGACGCGATTAGAGCTAGGTTACTACAAGAACCTAGTTACTAATTACGGGGGTACTATGTTGTACCTTTAGTATTGGGTAGTAGGAGTTCCACTTGATCAAATGTAGGGTACTAAAAGACATTTTGGCCATTCTTTTATAATGGAGCAACACACCTAAAACCATATAATAGTCAAATTGATATACCCACCAATAACCGTTCAATTTGTTTTGATTATAATTAATAAATGTAAAAGAAATAAAACACCAACAAAAGAGGGTTTTTTCACTCCCTAAATCCGTCAATCCGGTTTTAAGTGTACACTTTACTACTTTAGTTTATCCCCAAAAAACTGTCAACTCAAAATATATAAGTTGTAGTTTCTACTCTACCTATTTTTACCTTAAAGTATTTTTCATATCATAAATCTGCATTTAATTGATGCATTCAATACATAGGTAAATCTGAGAATTTGTTAACTCAAATCTACATTATTACACATATCATAAAATGTAGAAAATTTGTTTATCAGAACAGAGGGAGTTGTATATACATGTTTCATTTTAATGTTCTTGATGTTAATGGTTGAAATTGAAATTTTGAGGTCAATGAACCATATTGTTAATTGTGAAAGGTTTTGTATTCGCTAGATAAAAATGGCACAAATGAAACCCAAATGAGAGTTAACATAGACGTAAAAGGCATTCAATTTGACATTTATAATAATTGAACTAATAGATACCTAAATGAAGAAGTTGATAAATAATCACATTTGCTATCTTACTACTCCAGTACTCCTAAATAAAAAGGGAGCCAAATGAAAAGTTTAGTAAGTTAAGGGGCCTAATTAAGTTGCAAAAGATTGCCATGCATTTACCTGGTCCGAACGCATTCATAATTCATGTTTATCTAATAAACTTATCTAATAAACATGTGCCTATATATACAAGCACCATTAATCTTTTTGAAACCAAAATCGATCATAAAGGTTTGACAATAAAACTTTTGAAGATTCTAGTTTCAAGACGATTCTAAGGTAATGCATGGTTCTTCTTTCCAACTCAATATGCTAACATACGATGTCCATTTATTGGTGTTTAGCTTTCATTAGTTTCATATATGCTATATGATGAAAATCAGTCGTGTTACTCTGCTTATCAAATTTCAGTATAAAGTTGCATACAAGAAGTTAAGTTGTCACATAATCGGTTAATGTGAGTCAAAGTGCGGGTTACCAAAACCTTTTGTTACTATATGGATGAAGTGAGCATAGATAGTTTGACATGTTATTATTTATTTTTCAGACTGTTCCAAGAAGAAGAATGCATTATTATCCAAGTTTCATTCCAAATTTATACAAGAGATATGACGTACCTATTGAGGGGTTGGTTTCTGCACTTTCTGATGCACCACTTTATGAACAAAAGATGGTAATTATATCTTGAATTTTTAGTCTCTTGTTTGTTACTGTTCGAATGGTTATTTAATTATATTAACTTACAAATTATTGTTCTCTTTTGTATGGTTCAGATGTTGGGTGAGATTTTGTATCCATTAGTGGACCAGCTGGAGCATGAGCATGCGGCTAAGGTGACGGGGATGATTTTAGAGAAGGGCACCACAGAGGTGTTGCACTTGCTTGAGTCGCCAACTGAGTTGAGGTTGATGGTTGCGGAGACTATGGATGTCCTAAGGGATGTTTTAAATGGTGAGACTCTGTACTCGTTAGTGGACCAGTTGGAGCATGAGCATGCGGCTAAGGTAACTGGGATGCTTCTGGAGATGGACCAAACAGAAGTGTTGCACTTGCTAGAGTCACCAGATGCATTGAAGTTAAAGGTTGCAGAGGTTATGGATGTTTTAAGGAATGTTCAACAAGCCAACAGCACTTCTAGATCTGCTCAGCTTGCTTCACTTTCTCTTAACGAAAACCTTGTTTCTTAAGCATTTACATAGTTAAAAATTGGTTGCCAGATTGAAGGAAGTTAGATATCTAGCTGATGAGTTTAAATTTTATTAATTTTTTTGCTGGGAGTATTCTTTAAAATTTGAAAACGTCATTAGGATGCCTTGGTTCTCTTATGGATTGTGGTATTGCTTTTGATGTGTGGTTTTGTATTTAAGTTTCCAACTTTTTAAGTGCTGCTGGATTTACTTGCCTAAGTTGTTTTTATTCTTTTCATATCTAATGAGGTTGATGGCTATATTGCTATTCTATTTGATAGGCTATAGTTGCTCCAAACACAGTAAAAATAGAATTGCTAAGAAAATGTTCCCCATGCTTTTACTTCAAACTTCATATTTAAAGTTTATGAGAGTATTGCAATTTCTTCAAATACAAAAATTTGAATTTTTAAATTGTTTATTGCTTAACGACAATACAAAAGTATGGCTGTTTCAGAAAAAACTATGCTTTTTAAAAGTGAAAACAAACTTTAACCAGATCAACAACCTTACTCCTGCAGTTAGGGCTGTTATTCGGGTAAATACGAGCCAACTAAGCTTTATTAAGGTCGAGTTACTTGGGTTTTGAGAAAGAAAAATCTTACCCGTACCAGACCCTAATAAGGTGCGGGTTATTCTGGCCGCGGGTTATTCGGACACATCAGTATTACTTGAATGGGTTAGTTGGGTTATTCGAATGGGTTTCCCTGAATAACCCGACACATAAGTTAGTCGGGTGGCGGGTTCGATAGGGGTGGCAATTTGGGTCGTGTTCGGCTTGACGGGTTTGGGTTGGCGGTTCAAAAATCTCAACCCAAACCTGACATATTTGGTTAATCGTGTTGAGAAGTTCAACCATAACTTTAATACGTTTATTAAACCGTTTAGTCGTGTCGACCTGTTTATGTTTCGAATAAAATATTTTAATGAGACATATCGAATATGATAAGTTGTAGGTTAGAGACATTTTAAGCAACACGATAAATATCTTCTGAAGAGGCTTCACGAGCTGTAAGATTCATACCGTACTATGTTATTGGTGGTTCGGGTAACTGGTTAAAATTCGGTGGGTCGGATAATGAGTAAAAACTAGTTCCTATGGCTTAAAGGGATTGGTTTCACCTGAAACATTTTTGCAAAACGTTTTAAAATTATTTTTATCAAGGAAAAGTAGTCTTACATTTGTGAATAAACTCAAAGCAATTGTTGACTTGTTTTTAACCATTTTTTCAGTCTTTTGTTTGTCCACGCATTTTATCCCACCAAGGATAAAGCATGTTCTGATCTCTCCATTTAAGTAAAGTGTCAGAATTGCCACTGGTTAACTAACGTACTTTTTGTGGTCACATTTGCAGCATTCTGAGATGAATGGGAAGACGATAGTTAGCAAACCTCTCTATGTTGCACTTGCACAGCGTAAGGAAGAGAGAAGGGCAAGGTTGCAGGTAAAGATGATTGGTCAATGTCTCTTAAATCATTATTAATAAAAGAGTCGTATCACCTAGCGTATTTTGTATGATGAAACGAATTATCATCTAAAGTAGTCAACTTTTATCTCCCTCAGGCTCAATTTCAACAAATGAGGCCAGTTGNTATTGCTATTCTATTTGATAGGCTATAGTTGCTCCAAACACAGTAAAAATAGAATTGCTAAGAAAATGTTCCCCATGCTTTTACTTCAAACTTCATATTTAAAGTTTATGAGAGTATTGCAATTTCTTCAAATACAAAAATTTGAATTTTTAAATTGTTTATTGCTTAACGACAATATAAAAGTATGGTTGTTTCAGAAAAAAACTATGCTTTTTAAAAGTGAACAAACTTTAACCAGATCAACAACCTTACTCCTGCAGTTAGGGCTGTTATTCGGGTAAATACGAGCCAACTAAGCTTTATTAAGGTCGAGTTACTTGGGTTTTGAGAAAGAAAAATCTTACCCGTACCAGACCCTAATAAGGTGCGGGTTATTCTGGCCGCGGGTTATTCGGACACATCAGTATTACTTGAATGGGTTAGTTGGGTTATTCGAATGGGTTTCCCTGAATAACCCGACACATAAGTTAGTCGGGTGGCGGGTTCGATAGGGGTGGCAATTTGGGTCGTGTTCGGCTTGACGGGTTTGGGTTGGCGGTTCAAAAATCTCAACCCAAACCTGACATATTTGGTTAATCGTGTTGAGAAGTTCAACCATAACTTTAATACGTTTATTAAACCGTTTAGTCGTGTCGACCTGTTTATGTTTCGAATAAAATATTTTAATGAGACATATCGAATATGATAAGTTGTATGTTAGAGACATTTTAAGCAACACGAAAAATATCTTCAGAAGAGGCTTCACGAGCTGTAAGATTCAAACCGTACTATGTTATTGGTGGTTGGGGTAACTGGTTAAAATTCAGTGGGTCGGATAATGAGTAAAAACTAGTTCCTATGGCTTAAAGGGATTGGTTTCACCTGAAACATTTTTGCAAAACGTTTTAAAATTATTTTTATCAAGGAAAAGTAGTCTTATATTTGTGATTACAGATTTTCTGATTTTTTGAATGAAATGTTTTAGGAAATTTTAGGCATTTAAAATAAACTCAAAGCAATTGTTGACTTGTTTTTAACCATTTTTTCAGTCTTTTGTTTGTCCACGCATTTTATCCCACCAAGGATAAAGCATGTTCTGATCTCTCCATTTAAGTAAAGTGTCAGAATTGCCACTGGTTAACTAACGTACTTTTTGTGGTCACATTTGCAGCTTTCTGAGATGAATGGGAAGACGATAGTTAGCAAACCTCTCTATGTTGCACTTGCACAGCGTAAGGAAGAGAGAAGGGCAAGGTTGCAGGTAAAGATGATTGGTTAATGTCTCTTAAATCATTATTAATAAAAGAGTCGTATCACCTAGCGTATTTTGTATAATGAAACGAATTATCATCTAAAGTAGTCAACTTTTATCTCCGATCCCTCAGGCTCAATTTCAACAAATGAGGCCAGTTGCAATGGCACCTTCGATGATGGCTCCTCGTATGCCTATGTACCCTCCTGGTGCTCCAGGTATGGGCCAGCAGTTATTTATTCTACGGCCAAGCTCCCCCTGCTATGATTCCTCCACAGGTACTCCTTGCTAAACTTATTTGTGCACTAACTGCAATTTTTTTGTCTTTGCTAAATGATTTTTTGGGTTATAGGGTGGATTTGGTTACCAGCAGCAGTTGGTACCTGGAATGAGGCCAGGTGGCGGTCCTATGCCAAACTTCTTTGTACCAGTTGTCCAACAAGGCCAACAGGGACAACGACTTGGTGGAAGGCGTGGAACTGGTCCTGTGCAACAAAATCAGCAGCCCGTTCCAATGATGCAACAACAAGTACGTAGTTCCTGAATAACTTGTTGGACTGAAATAAATAATATAAAAATTGGCTTTAGAGGCAGGCTTATCTTTAAATGACTTGCATTATGTTGCAACTTGACCGATAGAAATAAGTTTAAGATATTTATAAGATAAGGAACTCTAAATTTTTCTTTTTGTATTTGGTAGTCGTTGACATATATTTGCATTATAGTTTTTGAGGCGACCAACATTTAAACTTGTTAAATTTGGGCAAACTGTAAATGATCAAATTTCTGTAGTCACTTCCAATTTACTACTTGTGTCTGTCAAGTTTTCCGGTTGCTCAAAGTAGGAATATTTTTGAAGTATCTACCTTTCAAGAGCGAATTCTGTGTCACCCTAGATAGACGTGATGTCTTTTATGTATTTATGTCTTTCGTCCATAAGCAAGAAAAAACGTGCTTTAAATAGCGTGCAGATGATGTTTTTAGCTAATCGTTTGATAGAACACACAATTTTAGGAAAAGAAAGACTATCCTCAGAAAAAAAATCATAAACCTAACTTTAATAGGTCAGTGAATGAAAACTGCTCTGATTCCAAATTTCCATTAGAAAGATATTTAGAATGTTGTGATGTTTGAGAGGATATAGCATTTACTTTTAGGAATATATACTTACTATCTGATGTTTGAGTTAAGGATATAGCAGAGTTAGAAACTTGATATATTATCTTGGAACTGTATAATTCCTTTTGGACAAACTAAAATAGAATGTAGACCCTCATCACAGGTTTAAATAGGAGTGGTTGGGTGCATCAGTGTGGTATTATACTATTATGAATCACTTATTGTCTTCTTGATGCCATGTGTAGGCAATTTGAACCTTGATGGGTCAATCAAATATAAATGTTTAACCTTTGGTGATTCTTTATTACTTTCAGATGGTTCCGAGAGGAAGGATGTACCGGGGTTATTCTGGTAGGAATGTGGGAGGTGGAAATATGGGAACGGGAATGCTGCCAGTCGCATACGACATGGGTGGCATGCTTCCAAGAGATGCTGCTGCTGCTATGCAGCAGCCAATGCCCATTAAAGCATTGGCTTCTGATCTTGCTAATGCCCCACCTGAACAACAAAGGACGATATGTTACCCAGTCCTTAACAATGCATGTCTTGCTATTTACCGTTTGTCTCTTTTCAAAATAATAGTGATGCTTTTTCGCATTATTCAGATGTTGGGTGAGAATCTGTACCCGTTAGTGGACCAGTTGGAGCATGAGCATGCGGCTAAGGTAACTGGGATGCTTCTGGATTTGGACCAAACAGAGGTGTTGCACTTGCTAGAGTCACCAGATGCATTGAAGTTGAAGGTTGNAAAATAATAGTGATGCTTTTTCGCATTATTCAGATGTTGGGTGAGAATCTGTACCCGTTAGTGGACCAGTTGGAGCATGAGCATGCGGCTAAGGTAACTGGGATGCTTCTGGAGATGGACCAAACAGAGGTGTTGCACTTGCTAGAGTCACCAGATGCATTGAAGTTGAAGGTTGCAGAGGCTATGGATGTTCTAAGGAATGTTCAACAAGCCAACAGCACTTCTGCACAGCTTGCTTCACTTTCCCTTAACGAAAACCTTGTTTCTTAAGCGTTTTCATAGTTAAAAGTTGGTTGCTAGATTGAAGGAAGTTAGATATCTAGCTGATGAGTTTAAATTTTATTAATTTTTTTGCTGGGAGTATTCTTTAAAATTTGAAAACATCATTAGGATGCCTTGGTTCTCTTATGGATTGTGGTATTGCTTTTGATGTGTGGTTTTGTTTTTAAGTTTCTAACTTTTTAAGTGCTGCTGGATTTACTTGTCTTAGTTGTTTTTATTCGTTTCATATCTAGTCGGGTTATTTGAATGGGTTTACCTGAATAACCTAGCACATAAGTATTCCCTCAGAATGGATTAGTCGGGTTGCTGGTTTGATATGGGTGGCAATTTCGGTCGTGTCAGGGTTGACATGTTTGGGTTGGTGGGTTCAAAAATCTCAACTCAAACCTGACATGTTTAGTTAACGGTGTCGAGAAGTTCAACCCTAACCTTAATACGTTTATTAAACGTTTAGTTGTGTCGACCCGTTTATGTTTTGAATAAAATTTAAATGGGATATATCAAATATAGTATCAAATATAAAGAACCCCCTATATATATCATAAAATAGATAGAAATACAAAATAGTTGGGTCCTATTAATGAAATTAAACACATAAATTTTAATATTTAATATTTTAATCGATTTTTAAACGGGGTGATACGTTGTAATCAGGTTGAGAATCTCAACCAAAACCTAACCTATATGTATTAAAAAGGTTAGCCGTGTCGACCTATTTATAACCCGGACTTGTTTAGCCTAGAACCTAACCCGTTTATTTCCGTGTCGGCCTCGGGTCGTGTTTCGAGTCATGTCAGGAATTGCCACCCCTAGGGTTCAGGTTAACTCGGATAACCCGACCCTAATATTGATGAGTTTTTCTATCAAAGCCGTAAACAAAGAGCTGTTGGAGACGTTTAGCTACATGCCAAAGTATCTAAAGTGCATCCTGCGTCAACATTCTGAACTTAAAAGCGAACTCCATAAACTATGTTTGTTCCGGTCCTCTTCGAATGGGATGGCACCAATTCCATGTTCTAGATTTTTTAGGAGAGAATATTTCTCATTAGATTTAGGCCATCGAAGAAAGTTGCATACATCATTTAGTGTTAGTTATCCGTTAGCTGTCTATATATTGTTATTATCTTTTGGTGAGTAGATGATTAGTAGGAGATTAGGAGATTAGCTCTTGGTAACATGATTAGTATTTTTCACATATAGCTCTTGTATTGGCACAATATATATCGGGGTGTACATTGTATGAAATCATCAATCAATAAAACACATATCTCCTCTCATACAATGTACACCCGGATATATATTGTGCCAATACAAGAGCTATATATGGAAAATACTAATCATTTAGTCACCAAGAGCTAATCTCCTAATCTCCTACTAATCATCTAGTCACCAAGAGATAATAACAATATATAGACAGCTAGGATAACTAACACCCCCCGCAGTTCGAGCGGCGAAATCGCGAAAGCTCGAACTGGAGTAGTAAACTAGAAAAAAAAGAAAAAAAGACATTAACATAATAAAAACATAACTTTAGTTGACTCGTAACAAAACCGTACCAACGGTCGACTTTAGTCGACTGATACCAACGGTCGGCTAAGTCGACTGGTAAAATAACCGTACCAACGGTCGACTTTAGGGACTGGTACCAACGGTCAACTTTAGTCGACTGGTAACAAAGCCGTACGAACAATCAACTAATTAACAAACAATAAACCGGATAAATCAAAATATCTTTAAAATAAGAAAATAATGAAAGTTGGTTCTAAAACTTCAACCCCCAAAGAACCTTCCAAACAAATGGAGCGTGTTTTTTCCTAGAAAAACACAAGGATCAAATATTTAGAAGAGGTTTATTTTGGTTATGGCTTAAAGGGAGCCCTCCGAACCTCCGGTGTGTAGCCGGCGGCCGGAGGCGGCAGCGGAGGATTTTAGGTTTTGTGGAACTTATGGCCTGATACCATGTAAGAGTGGAGATATGTGTTTTATTGATTGATGATTTCATACAATGTACACCCCGATATATATTGTGCCAATACAAGAGCTATATATGGAAAATACTAATCATCTAGTCACCAAGAGCTAATCTCCTAATCTCCTACTAATCATCTAGTCACCAAGAGATAATAACAATATATAGATAGCTAATGGATAACTAACATTTAGGTGTCATTTGATTTTCACTTAATTAATTGAGAAATTTTGTTAATCTGTTAGGCCAGTGTGGGTTTTTTGTGATGACGTACCCTCCGAACAGTTCGAAGACGCCTCTTCGAACCCATCTCGAAAACTACTCTCCGAATGATTTTACAAACCTCATAAAATCACTTTTGGCGTAAAGTCATTTATAACGATGATTACCGCAAGGGAATTCACCAATGAAAGTTAAATACCTTTTGGAGGTGTGTACATCGAAGATGTATCACAAAAGTTCTCTATGACCAAGTTAAAACCATGTTCCACTACCCAGTCAAGGCTTTCCCGCCAAGATAGGAACGTGGGACATCATCCTAGCGGTTACCGAAATTCATCGAACACTCTCATGATCTCCGGTTTATTTGCAGTTGATTGCAAGAGCCTATTTCCTTCCACTATAAATAGGACGACAATGATTCAGGTTTGGCTAAGTCCTTTTCCACCATCATTTCATACATTATCACTCACATACTCATAATTACATACTTACTCTCACGCCGGAGGTGATTCGCAGGGTCCAACCCTGCGCATCACTTAACGTAGTATCTTGGTATTTCTTATTTTCAAGTTACTGGCGACTTGGCATACACCACTCACCCTAAATCCTCCCATCATTGTTTTGACCTGATAGTGCGGCTTATTGCACAATTAGTTGCGCCATCCGCGAGACCCGCTATTATAACTCCCACTTTTTCCAAGTTTGTAACCACAACCCATCACTAACCACTATTTTGGCATGAAAAACGGGCGAGAAGATACACACCCACCAGGTTTCTCGACCTTGACCCCTTTACCCATTCCCAACACGGAAGATTTACCACTTATAAGTCTATAACCGCCTCTACTTCACCATCAAAACTCACAGTGAAACTCTAACCATGAACCATGCTTCTAATTTGGCTAGTCCTGAACCGGTGATTAGTCATAGTCTTACTTTCGTAAAAACCAACTTCGAAGCCCTAGAATCCCTTATGAGGGAACGAAGAAGGCAGACACATCTGGAAGGAGTTTGGACCGAACTAGAATTCTCAAGTAAGGAGTACGATGAGGAGATAGAAGCAGAACCTAGGCTTTCTAACCCTCCACAAACCAAGGAGAGCAGGGACCCCAAGTACACGAAAATCGGAATGTAGAATCGTTGAATTTGAAGGTGTCCAAAATAGTACCACGAACCGGTCAGAGCCTAAAGCAGAAGAAAGGAGAAGAGGGGAACAGGGTAGAAGGACGGAGCTCGGAAATGCGCGATTAGGAGAAGGCCAAAGGATAAACGTACCTCCGTTGCTCGCAACCCATCTTGGCAGAAATAGAACTACACAAACTCTGCATTCATCTTTCTCATCTGGTTACGGTGGTACTCAGCCTTCAATCAATTAGGGTGGAAATCCTACTCTTAACGATATGTACTCAGCCTTCAAACCCTGATGCTCGTTTTAGTAATAACACCTTTTATAATCACCCTTATATCTATCAACAACCACCTATAAGAGGGAATCCCACGTGTGGAGGATATTCTACATACTGAAAGGATTATATGCAAAGAAAAACGTCTTTCACCACTAGCCTTCATGAAAATGCCGAAGGGTCACACTGCTGCACACTAAAAGAAACACGCAAGCGAAAATGAGAAAAGAGTGATGAAATAAAATGGAACTAAAGAGGAAATGAGAATATGGTAATATTCTCATAGAGGGGTAAAATGTTAATTAACCAGAGTATATATTTATTGCGATCTAAATACATTTAAGTATAAAAGGCAAAACCACAAACCCTAAGGTTTGTGGGTTTTGGCCAAATTTCATGAGGGATTCAGTTTACAAGTTGTCAAACTTAATATACTTAAGGTTAACTAAAAGGTTTCCTAATTTTATTAGGATTATCTCATAGAAGCATATAAGTACAAAGGCATTTTAAGGGATTTATAATCAATCCTCTAAACCCTAAAATCCCTCCCCCTCCCTCTCTTAGCCGATTGGTCGGTCAAACCCAAAAAGGGTTTTGAAACCCTTTTGAGCCGATCCCTAAATCGACTATGGTGGATCCCAAGTCGATTCCCACTCGACTTGGTTACTCGTTTTGGTACTCTCGTAACTTGCATAGGTTCGTAACCTTACTTCTACCTGTGCAGTACTGATATGTTAAGAAAGCTTTAAATTTATATGACTAGTTTTATCCAATTATTTTGACTAACACATGGGTAAAAGTATAACCTTCATTTGTAATCTGGTAAACAAGTAAGACCAGGTCGTCCCAAGGGATTGGTGAAAATTTAGTTAACAAGTGCTCACAGAAATGTCTAAAGGTTGTCACTTATCAATAGACTAGTAAAATGGTTGATTTAAATTTGAAACAAGATTATCTTAAAAGTATGTTTGTTTAGGCTGAGAAACATGAAGGTAAACACACATAAGGACAGGGTTGCACTCACAAACAAAGTATATAAGCAAGAGATGACATCTCTGGTGATCACTCAAACATATAACTACTCAATATATTAAAAGGTCCTTTCGGCCTATAATTCTCAATATACCCAATGCAATACGATAGGTTTGTGATAGAAGTATAAACAAGCCACTTTCCTAGTCAAGTTCGTTAGACATGAGACTAAGCATTAAACAAGATCATGTTAGGGTCGATAAAGGTTTTTTTAGCCAATTTCTACAACGCTAACACCAAGTTGCCACAGACAAACAACTTGAAATAATATCAAAGCAATAGAGTCTTTCGATCCAATCTATCATAGAGATACATCAAACAATTAACAATTGTCTTTACACAATACTATCAAGTGAACGATTCATAGTATCATAGCAAGTGTCCAAACAAATATGTCAGCGATCACGTTCCAACATCACCCAAACAAGCATAAATTGACTACTCCATATTGTAGCAAGAAAGCTCATAACAAAAAATAGAAATTCGATAAACTTAATAATAAAATTGTTATAAAGAATTGTACCAACGATTACAAGTGAATGATTGAAACTAGTTTTCACAGATGAAAACTCCAAACGTATCCTTGCTTCCTCGACTCTGTCACAGCACTGGAACTTGAATACTTCTGCACTTAGTGGCTTGATATGGTGAACTTGGTGTGAGTTCACCAATATCCTTCTTTAGAGTAACTTTAGTATATTAGGGTGTAGCTCCTTTTTCCTGACCCCTAAGGTCTTATTTATAGCTCTAGGAGACGTTCTTAATCTCTCATAAATGATTGATAGAGGCAAGTGATCGTCATCTGAATGAATGCAATTATCATTAAGTCTTTGTCTTGTAACTGACAGAGTAAGTGCGCAGTACTTCATAGGAAATGCGCCATACTTCGCTTTAAATCATATTCTTCTACCCACCAAGCAAGTACGCCGCACAAGGTCCTAAAACCGGCGTACCTGGGTCTTTCTTTATGTACTTTTCACTTCAAGTCCTTTCTCTCTAACGACCGTTAACATTTTCAATGGTTTTTAAGCTATATTTACAATTCCTTTGCTTTATCAATCCTGCAACAGATTAGTACCAAATTCTATACAAATAGCATAATATATATATATATATATATATATATATATATATATATATATATATATATATATATATATATATATATATATATATATATATATATATATATATATAGGGTGAGGTTCTTTTCAGAACCAAATAAATTGCGAGAACTGCGAGAACCAGCATCAACCAATCAGATTTTTTTGGATATTATTTTTTATTATTTAAATCAAAAGGGTATAATGGTAAAATTACTTTTTTATTTTATTTTATAAATTTTTTTAAATAAAAAACGTTTTTTTAGTCCTTAAATTTTAGGATTTTTTTTTTTTTTTTAATAATATATATTTCGAGCATGTATGTTTAGTAAGGTGCATATGTGTTTCTTCTAGTAGATAAATCAAATTTTCAATATAGACACTAAGATGATTTTCAAAATGTGAATTCTTTCAAACTTTTAATGTATGAGCATATGTGCACACGTGCAACTAACTCTCTTATAACTTAAAAATCTATACAAACTTATCAACAACATAAATAATAACTCAAAATTGCACAAGTTAATGATTTACAAAATATAATATCTGCTAAAATTTCTACTACATTACAAATGCTTAATTAATTAAAAAAAATAAAATTAATTGAGGATGCACATGTGTAAACACCATGTTTTTGCAACATCGTCTTTAGTGTGCACGTATGCATTCACGTATCCTTGATTATCTTGATCGTTTTTGCATATATGCACATGCATGTAAACTTTTCGGAGTATTCACACGTACATCTTTGTCTCTATCATTTTCAGTGCATTTGTATTCTTCGTCTTGAGCATAAACCTAGATATTTGCAACCAATATTAATTCACGACAATAATACAAAAAAATTATGGATCGGATCTTGTAATAAAGTTATGGACACACTTGTATTGATATCAGCTGTAAAAACATATGTGCACAAAACTTAAAACACATATGCACACATGTACCAACTATAAAACACACATGCACCCTTCAGTTGATTATATATATATATATATATATATATATATATATATATATATATATATATATATATATATATATATATATATATATATATATATATATTATATATTATATATATATATATATATATATATATATATATATATATATATATATATATATAACTTAAAACACATATGCACACATATATCAACTATACACATATGCACCCTTCAATTTTTTTTTTAAATCTTCTCACTTTTTTTAAAGCTTCCTTTATTCGAAAAGATATCTTAAAAAGGCTTTGTCAAGTTAAAAGATTAGGTAACCCCAAACACCCATAATCAGAATAATGCAGGCACCAAGCTTTTGCAAAAGAAAATGTTTATTTATAAGACAAAATAACAAAATGAATAAAAATGAGTATTTGTTAATCAAATGAACACGTTATTCATAAAACAACAATACTTGTGCACATATGTTTTGGGATGTCTTGCAAAGATATATGTGTAGTCTATCATTTTTACTATTTTATCAAGCACACATGGTACTTGTGCACATGTATCCGAGGATGTTCACCAACAGCCATCAAACCAAACCAAACCTAACCTAACCTAGAAATAAACTAAATAGATTTTAAGTTGATTAAAGCTTGTGTACATGTGCACAAGTGTCTACGTTATCATCAAATATTAGTTACCATCCCTAAAGCTTGTGTAGAGTAGGTTTCAATTACATATCCAACCAAACAAAACACAATCATAATCAAACAGAACACAAATATTGGAAAACATATCCTATTTTTTTATATATCAAATATTAGAAAACATATCTAGCCAAACAGAACACAATCTAAACCGAACATAGATTATATTTTCATTCAAGCAATGGATATGTGGTATCCTTATATTCTATTTTTTTATATCAAATATTGGAAAACATATCCAACCAAGCAGAACACAATATTCATAACCGAACATAGATCATATTTATTTTATGAATGTGTACAAAAGATCGAAGTAAACCGACCATAGATCGAAACAAACCGAACACATATCATATTTATTTTATATCACATATTGAATACATACCTCACATATCGAAATGTTTCGTGTACAACAGATCGAAAGGAACAAGATCCGGTGAAAGGTCTCGTGAAACACAACTCAAAATAAACCGAACATAGATCGAAACAAACCGAGCATAGATCGAACACATAGTTTGGTTTCAGATCGAAAGCCAAAAAAATTTCGAACCTTTAAAAAAAATATATATATTTCGTTGATATTCAATTAGTTATATGACATGAAAAAAAACTGAAATTAAAATCACTCTTAAATTGATTGTAAAAAAAAACTTACCGTAAAGTGACATGGAAAGCAACAACTAATAAGAATTAATAATTGANAATTTAATGTCAGAACCTCCGTATTCCAACTGTATAGGTTGTAATCTTATAGAATCGAAGTAATTTAACTTCACGATTTGTTTTGTTGTTTATGATTTTTTTGGTGTTGTTAACACTTTAGGAAAAGTGTTAATGAACTTTTTTCTGATATGATTGAGATTTTTACAAAAAATTTACAAGTGATGTGATTTGTACAAGGAGGGTTTTGAAAATCACTAACCTAAATGTTTTCAAAACACGCAACAACCTCCCCGGCAGCGGCGCCAAAATTTGATTGGCTCAAAACCTAACAGGTATTGCCACACAAGCTAGCCACTTGTGAATGGCTAACCGTAACAAATAAACCCTGAAAGTCTAGAGCACAATGCAATTAAATCCTGAGGAGTATAGTGTTTCCCCGGGTCGTTAAGGTCCCAACGAGGCTGAAATTGTGTTTGAAAAACGTTTTTGGGCAGAGTGATTTGGGAATAGTAACCAGTTTGTGAATGATTATTTGGATTTTTACACTACTGATTGCTTGGAATTGAAAATGAAAATTGTTCAATAACAGATATGATAAATATAACACAAAATGCAAATAAGCAAAGTACAGGGACTAAAATTGCCAATTTCCAAAGTACAGGAGCTGAAAATGACAAGTTCCAAACTTTGGGGTGAAAAATGAAAATTTTGAAACTTTTAATATTAAAGAAAATTAAAAACTAAAAAGAAAATATTTTAATAGTATTATACTATTTTAATATTTAATTATTTAATTAAAACTATTTTAATTAACTTAAAAACTATTTATATTAATCCTAACAATATTTTAATTACAAATTAACTTAAGAAATTACAAAATTAATTTCTAAAAATCTAAAATGACTTAAAATACTTATAAAAATTAAAAATAAATATTTTTGTCTTTTTATGGATCTTTTATAAATTAAAAACCTAATTAATAATTAAAACCTAATTAAACTATTTAAAAGAGAAAAATGAGAGAATGAAAAGTGAAAATTACAAAATTAATTTTTACAGATTCTAATTAATGTGAAAAAGATAGAAAAATTATAAAAATGAAAATTATATTAAATCTTAACAACTATGCTAATTTCTTTTTGGTTTTTCTAATTAAACTGTTTTAAATAAACTTAAATCTAATAATTATTAAATAAAAAGTAAAAATTCTAGAAAAATTACTAAAAATACTAAATATTATGTAGAGCCTAGGAAAATTATAAAAACTTGCTACTGTTTAACAAATTTTTACAGAATTAATTACTTTAACAGTTTTAATTAATTACTAATTTAACTAATATTAAATCTAATAAATATTAAACAGTAAAAGAAAATTCTAAGAAAATTACTAAAAATACCTAAGGTGACAAACTAATTTTAAAAATTATGAAAACAGGTTATTATTAAGCTAAATTTAAATAGAGAAAATGAAAATTAAGAAAAATAAAAAATATTAAATAGAAGCTATCACTTTTCTTAAAAAGTGATGATTTTTGGAATTTTCTGTTTGGAACTTGTTTTGGCAATAACAATGGACAACTTTTGCAAAAACACTTTTGGATAAGCTCAAAAATAAGCTGTGTGCAAGCTTATGCTTGACACAGTTGACTTTTGTTTGACTGTTTAAGCAAATGAGTTCAAATGAGCTTGGGTGGGGTCCACAGGCACAAAGATAAGTTCAAATAAGATATACAAACAGGAATAAGCTCAAAACAAAGAAAGATAAGNTGACTCGTCTCAAAACCAACAGGTAATTGTCACACAAGCTGGCCACTTGTGAATGACCAACCGTAACAAAGATAACCTGGAAGTCTAAGACCAACTCAATGAAATCCTGGAGAGTATAGTGTATCCCCGGGTCGTTAAAGTCCCAACGAGGCTGAAATTGTGTTTTGGAAAACGTTTATGGGAAGAGTGATTAGGAATAGTAACCAGAATAAAGATTTTGATTGATTATTACACTACTGATGCTTGGAATTGAAAATGAGAATTCACTAATACAGAAATGACAAATATATAACACAAAATGCAAATAAGCAAAGTACAGGGACTAAAATTGCCAATTTCCAAATTACAGGGACTGAAAATGACAAGTTCCAAACTTTGGGGTGAAAAATGAAAATTTTGAAACTTTTAATATTAAAGAAAATTAAAAACTAAAAAGAAAATATTTTAATAATATTATATTATTTTAATATTTAATTATTTAATTAAAACTATTTTAATTAACTTAAAAACTATTTATATTAAACCTAACAATATTTTAATTACAATTTAACTTAAGAAATTACAAAATTATTTTCTAAAAATCTAAAATGACTTAAAATACTTATAAAAATTAAAAAGAAATATTTTTGTCTTTTTGTGGATCTTTTATAAATTAAAAACCTAATTAATAATTAAAGCCTAATTAAACTAATTAAAAGAGAAAAATGAGAAAATGAAAAGTGAAAATTACAAAATTAATTTTTACAGATTCTACTTAATGTGAAAAAGATAGAAAAATTATAAAAATGAAAATTATATTAATTATAAATAACTATGCTAATTTCTTTTTGGTTTTTCTAATTAAACTGTTTTAAATAAACTTAAATCTAATAATTACTAAATAAAAAGTAAAAATTCTAGAAAAATTACTAAAAATACTAAATATTATGTAGAACCTAGGAAAATTATAAAAACTTGCTACTGTTTAACAAATTTATACAGAATTAATTACTTTAACAGTTTTACTTAATTACTAATTTAACTAATATTAAATCTAATAAATATTAAACAGTAAAATTAAATTCTAAGAAAATTACTAAAAATACCTAAGGTGACAAACTAATTTTAAAAATTATGAAAACAGGTTATTATTAATCTAAATTTAAAAAGAGAAAATGAAAATTAAGAAAAATTAAAAATATTAAATAGAAGCTATCACTTTTATTAAAAAGTGATGATTTTTGGATTTTTATGTTTGGAACTTGTTTACACACTGAAAATGAACAAGTTTTGTGAAATCACTTTTTACAAAGCTTGAGAATAAGCCCTGTGCAAGCTTAAGCTTGTCACAGTTGACTTTTGTTTGACCTTAGTGAGAAATAAGCTTAAACTGGCTTAATGTGGAACCACAGGTGCAAAAGTAAGTTCAAATAAGTTATGCAGACAAGAATAAGCTGAAAACAATCAATGAAAAGCACTGAATAAGCTATAAAAACCAAATAAGCTACTGAAAAAGCTACAAGATCTATGTCCTGCACACAGAAAATGGGACAAGGTTGTAGACTTTGTGGGGTCCACAGTGGTGATCTATGGCTTAAAACAAAAGTTGATATGGAAACTAGGCCAGGTAAGCTTCACAATGAGCATAAGCTTGAAGCTTATGATCCACTGAGTAGCTTGTAATGAGCTTGTGAAATGGGGGTACTTGAAAAACCTTTTGAGATGACTCNTGAAATGGGGATGCTTGAAAACCTTTTGAGATGACTGTTTATGAATACAGTGAATGATACAAAAAGATTAGACTAGCAGCCCTAGTAAATAAGCACTAAACCACAAAATGAGCTTTGATCCTTGAAGTATAGCTGATTGGCTTTCTAAAAAGCTAAAAACCTAAGGGTGGGTCCCACTAATGAAGCCTGTGCAAGCTTGAGAAGTTTGGTGTTTAACTGTGGTGCAGGGCAATATTTTGAAAAACAGCTAAAAGAAAAGCCCTTAATAAGCAACTGAATAAGCAAATAAAAATTCTACAAAAATCACATGAAAAGATAAGCAACTAAAGTTTAAAAATCCAAAGGAACTAAGTATGAAACTGATTAATAAGCTCTACACAAAATTCTCCATTTTATTCAAAAACTGCATACAAGCAATTTTGACTTTTATGTTTTGTAAGAATTTTGACTTTGGTGAACTTTGATCTTGATTTTATCACTGATTATGTTGAATTAAGACATAAGAACATGAAATCTAACAATCTTATCAACTAATGAACTGATTTGAAGAGTTTGGACCAAAATACTTTTGCAGATTCTAAACTAAATGAGATTAAAAGTGATTTTGACTTTTTATCAAATGACCACTGGATTTTATGCTTGTTATTAGTTTATTAGGACCTAAGTGACATGTATCAACCAAGAACAACAACAAACAAACACTGGATCACACAATTCACAGTTGAACCAAACAAGCTTTTTAACTGCACTGTTTTTGATTTTCAAAAGAAATGAATGATTCAGTCCACAAGCTTGATTTCAAATGATCAATTATGCTTCCTTAGACTGATTTGAACTCAAATCCACAGGTGTATATCACAATTACTCAGGTTGATCAAATTTCCTATTTTAACTGTGAAAATGAGTTTTAGAGCAACTATGAAATTCACTTCACAACAACAAGATTTTAAGCTATACTATCACTATTAAGCACTGAATAAGCATAAAAACACAAAGATTAAACTAGAGTAAGCACTGAAACAGTAAATAGAGATTTACACTAAAAATAGAAAATTAAGAACTAAAAAATGAAAAACCTTTGCTTTAGCTTTACTAAAGCTTCTTTATGCTCAACAAGCTCCTAGCTTATCAAAGATAAGCTAGGTAAAGTCCATCTTGCCCCTCCATTGTAGGCAACTTCCAAAGCATTCCA
>LBNU01024815.1:73398-92725 GCA_014162995.1 Artemisia annua | reverse complement strand
CCCTAGTCTCTCTCCACAAAACTGCCGCCCCTCTCCTTTTCTTTTAGATCTACTGGCCGATCTATTTAATCAATGAAGATGGAGACGGTTGTTGTTTTATCATATCGATATAGTTGCATATCGATGCTGATTTTTATGGTTTGCTAATAAAAATAAAAAAAGAAATCGTCTATGTTCGAGAATCGATATCCTATTAGTATCAAATAATAATTGACGATGATAGTGATTGACGAGGTTTGATTTCTTGCTATCTTTTAAATTTGTTTTCGATATTGGTTTTGTTTTCTAGCTATCTTCAAGATCTGGCAGTATCAATTAATATGTAAATCTCACTATATATTGAAATTAGTTACATGTTATGTTTTGTTATATCATGATATCATTTTAGTTGTAAAGTTAAAAAAAATTGATTTGTTTTTTGGAAAATTCATTTATGAGGGTGAATTCAATGGTTCTAATGAGTCTGATGCTTGATTGGGTTTGCCGTATTCTCTGTGGTAGTGTAAATTTATGGGTTTGTGAGCTTTTATGATTTTGACTAAATGAATTTTTAGTTCGTATTTTTTACCTTATTTTTTTTGGCTTTTTGACTTATTTAAAAGTGGGAAATAAGTTCTTGAAATAGAAAATAAGGTAAAAGAAATAAGAGCATAAGTTTAAACAAACACTTTCTTGGAGCAACACACGAAACAACTATGTTTAAGATTGTTTGTTTGCGTAAGAAACTAAGAACTGTGGTAAATATGATGTGTTAATATGATGGCAACTATTCTTTCTATTTACTTTATTGGTGCATATATGTATTATTTGCTTTTTCTTGATACTAAAATTAGCATGACAACATGTTGCAACTAAAACTAATGGCAATAAGCTATTAACCACAAACATTTGGCATGATTGGGATTTTTTTAGCAACAGGTGTTAATAAAATACTTCATTTAATAGTGTGAAAGAAATAAAAAGAAAATAGACTCTAAGTAGCCGATAATGAAATGTTATGCATGTATGTTTTAAGATTGATATAAAATTAAAGAAAGATGTTTTGAGGTGCATACATGTTTTAAGGTACGGCGCATACATGTTTTGAGGTACATACATGTTTTGAGGTATGGTGCATACATGTTTTAAGGTACGGTGCATACATGTTTTGAGGTACGATGCATACATGTTTTAAGGAATGGTGCATACGTGTTTATTGCTGGTAAAAAATCAATTAAAATGGTGCATATGTGTTTTATATACAAGATTAAAAATGTTTGATATATACAAGATTGTGCATATGCGTTATGATAGTTGTTAGGATTATTTTTTATTTCTTATTTATTTATGGTTTAATTGTTTTTTTGCATGCTTGTTTCAGATTGATTGAAGATGACGATATCATTGAAGACCGAAAAGTGGATAAACAAAAATATACATGAAGATAATTTGTGATTTTTGAAGATATACGATTATTGCATACGTGTTTTATGTTCTTGTAATTAAGTGGAATTAAGTGGAATGTAACATTTAAGCATATGAATCTTATTTTTTTTTTATTTTTTTTATAATGATTTATTTTCTTTGATTTGTGTTTCAAACTTCTTAAAAAGTAATGGTTAGGCAAAAATATTGATAGGTTGATAAAAAAGTGTGAACATTTACATTATAGAAACACATTTAACTTTACATTATCTAAAAAACATACATGCACCTACTTGTTTTAAAAAAAAAATAATAAAATAAAAAAAAAAATAAAAAAAAAACACATATGTTCTTGTAATATTCTGGATATATGATTAAGTAAGAAAAAAAAAAAAAAAAAAAATCCGAAAATTTATGGAATGTTTTGAAAAGGGATTTAATAAAAAATTCAAAAATAATATAAAAATTTTATTTTACTAAAATACCCTTATGATTAAATAATAAGCTTTAATATTTAAAAAAATCTTATTGGTCTAGAAGAGTTCTCGCAGTTCCCGCACTTAACAGGGTTCTGAAAATAAAGCCCCCTATATATATATATATATATATATATATATATATATATATATATATATATATATATATATATATATATATATATATATATATATATATATATATATATATATATATATATATATATATATATCTTCTAATAAAGCAAGGTATAAAAAAGACAATTCTGCCCCTTTAAAAAATTAATGCTGAAATTCTAAGATGTCTACAATAGTCATTTTACTAACAATTTAAAAGCAACATTATTTTCGGTATTGAATTAAAGAAATTAAAAAAGTCAGACTTACTTTTTGAATTTGTAAAAGCTTCTAAAAGAAGAACCAATAAAGTCGGACTATCTTCATAAAAAACTCATACTTAAGATGTCAAAGCTTATAAAGAAAGTACCAAAAATTTCGAACCATATTCAACCAAAAAAAGTAAACACCGTTCATCATTCCCACTACCTCTAAACCACCATTCATCATTCCCACCGCCTATCTTCATCAAACAATTCAATTAACCATATTCATCAAAAATTGGTAAATTTCATGTTTCCCATTATACAAACCCAAGTTATTCGAATAATCCGTTTTCCATCAAAAAAGTGGTCTTTGAACCCAAATACTTCATTCATTGCAAACTTATTTTGTTTATTATTTTCTAATAGCAGTCTTTGATCATTTATTTGGTTCATGGTCAGTGCAGCCAGATACAAAACAAGAGAAACCACGAGAAGGCGAGAATGAAAAGAAGCATAGAGGTTGAGGCAAGCAAAATTAAAAGCTACGTGAATGTAAGTTTCTTAAGCAAACTCAAATGTTGTATTCTTGGACGATTATTAGTGCACGTATCTACTTGTGATGATGTTTAGTAGATTCGACTTTAGCTGGATGATTGTAATTTCTAAGCTTTAAGTTTATTTAAACATATTGTCCGTTTATTTCAAGCGACCTTTATGCAATGAACCATGTGTTATACTTGCACCTATCTACTCTTTTGATAACATTTAATAGACGTGGCTTTAGTAGGATGATTGTATACTATTAGTTTATTTGAGCACATGGTTCCAACATCCGCTCTAATCAATTAACAACGCATCCCTTACTACTTCTGTGATCTGCTTATGACTTTTTTAATAGTTATGATTTTTAGAATTGAATTGAAACATGAGATTTTTCATTTTTTTCATGATTTAATTATGGTTTCATTACTTTTTTTAGGCCAAAAGTGTAGCACGTGATGAGTCAAGCAAATTGAATATATGTTCTTCAACAATCAATCAGGTATGTTAGTTGCTGATTTGAACGATTTTTAAAAAAAATATAGTATCAATTATGGTAAGATCAATTACTGATTTGAACGATTTTTGTATTTTCTTTCTTTCAAGTTTTTTGTTCGTTTGCTTCAGCCGTACGCGGAGGGTGATGAAAAAAAAGATAGTATCAATTATGGTAAGATCAAAAGCTATTATATTTCTGTTTTCGTTAATAATGTTCATACAAATTGACATTTTAAGGTAAGAGTTGTGTTTAAAAAAACACTCTTCGCAGCGCCTGAGGTGCGGCGAGGTGAGGCAGTCGCCTGATCGCATTTATGATAGGCAGTGAGGCATGGCAAAGCAATTATGATAGGCAGTGAGGCACATGCTTCAAGGCTGCTTTGGATGCTTTTTGGCGCCTCTATGTATATTAGGCCAAAAAACATAAATTTAAACTTATGATGTATATTATGCTTCTTTATATTGGCTTATTACTATTATAAATAAGTTAAAATTAGAGCCAATTTAGACTAATTAGCTAACAAAACATATACGACTTTAGAAAAACATATACGTTAGTTTGGTGGTGAAGGAGGAGAGGTATGATTTTTTATGTGTATTTTCTTGATTATGTTTGCAATTGATGTAAAGTTGGTTTTTTTTTTTTTTTTTTTTTTTTTTTTTTTTTTTTTTTTTTTTTTTTTTTTTTGTAATTAAATGTGTAAAAGTTTGGTAATAAGACTAAGTTTATGCTTAGTTTTTTTTATTAAACTGATTTGGGCAGGTGTTTATGTCATGTGAACAATCAAAATTTGTTAAGACTTATCTTGCAACTTTTAGTAAAATAATATTAAACATACCTCTATTACATATAAAGTCTCTACCAAATTAATTTAGTCCGTAGCAAGTTTATCTATTAGTGTGGAACCAACCATGAAAACAATACTAATTTGACGGTTCCTAAATTCACGTTCATATAAAATTGACAACATCTTTTTTGATTAAAACACTTAACCAATAATCATGCACAGTCAAATCATAATTAAATTAGGATGTTACCTTTGTTGGTGATTAAACGAGAACAAGAAACAAATAATATTTTAATCCTACGATCATTGCCGCTAAGTATCATTGTAGGGGTTTTTTTTTATTGTTTTTGAGATAGAGATCGAATATGTTTCATCACTTTTAATCAAAAAATGACCCAGAGATCGAAAAAGGTTGTGGAGGAGAGTGGCGGCAGTTTTAGGTTAAGAGATACAAATGTTTAGATTGATACGAACTATATCAAATTGGTGTTTTGGTAGATTTTTTAGGAAGTGATTTGATTTAGTCATTCCTTGTTTTTAGCATCTCAAAACTGAAAAGATCAGTTACATGATTAATCGTTCAAAAAATAATAATAATAATAATAAAAAATAGTGATATAAGTAATTCCATATTTACCCTTATTCAACTTATTAAATATACATTTTGTCTTTTTATTTACCAAACTGCTTAGATTGATACGAATGTTTAGATTGATACGAACTATATCAAATTGGTGTTTTGGTAGTTTTTTTAGGAAGTGATTTGATTTAGTCATTCCTTGTTTTTAGCATCTCAAAACTGAAAGGATCAGTTACATGATTAATCGTTCAAAAAAAAATAATAATAATAATAATAAAAAATAGTGATATAAGTAATTCCATATTTACCCTTATTCAACTTATTAAATATACATTTTGTCTTTTTATTTAACATAGTACTGAAAATAAAGTTACACTATATATATATATATATATATATATATATATATATATATATATATATATATATATATATATACACTATATATATATATATATAGACATGGAAAACAAAGACACCTTAATCTTACTCTTACATGTGCTAAATGGGCCTAAACATCACAGGCTTATATTAAGCTAACAAGATAAAACTAATTTCTCCAAACAAATCATGTTAAATTTTAAATTAAACATTGACAATGCTGCATTTTTAGCCGCCATGAGTTACGGTGATTTTTGTAGCAATCTAGCTGGAGGAGGTTCTCCATTGCAATTCCACGTGAAGCCGACCACCACTCGTCGTGTCTTCAAGGTGGTACATCTCTTTTGTCCGTGTTTTCTTCACGATATCCTCAAGGCTAATATCGACATGTCCCCTTTTAGTCTAAGAAAAAAACATTATGTTCAGATTAAAGAAATGAACTTCAAGTATTACAAATTATAGTGAAAGTATAGTATCAATCCTACCAAATGAAGAGATTTGCTGATCTGCGAACTACTATGCAATTCCAAATTCAAAATCTCATTTGTTGGTGGCTTTTCGAAACTAAACATAACCTCTTCATCCCATACCGGATCACAATTCTTCTTTGCAAGCTGCAAAAAGCGAATCCGAAAATAGAGAAACATATATCAGGAGTGCGACAGACTGACAGCCACAATCTACATTAACCACCCACTACAACAATATAGACATTTAGTGATAGAGGTTCTAATGACACAAAAAGTGTCACTAAATCTAACCTTTTAGTGACACTTTTTAAAAAGTGAGGGCAAAAGCTTAACATTTTAAGATTTAATGACATTTTTTATAAACATGTGTCACAAAAGTCAAAAACTATGTACCCACATTTTTTTGTGTCACCATAAATAGACTTTTACCTACTGAACTTTTACTTACATGTGGGGGGAGAAGCACATAAAAAGTTTAGTGACACTAATTTTATACTTTTGGTGACACTTTTTTACATTTAGTGACATCTTTTTTACTTTTGGTGACAGTTTTCTTATGTGTCACTAGATGACAATTATTTTTAGTGACAATTGCTTATTGCTTACTATATATATTTATCAAAACACATACCTTGGTTTGTTTTTTGTCATTTTGGATGGTCACACAAACGAATGGATGTGTTACTTGAATGTCTTCGGCTTCAATGATTGTAACGACAAGCCAGCCTCCAACCTTGGGCGGCATATTCATTTCCTTTGCCTCTTCTGAAATAGTCAGGACTTCTTCACATGTGAGTGGTTTGTACATCAATTCAATAATGAGTTGGCCATATGAGGAGTTGTTTTCCAAATGGTTAGAATCAACATGTTTTGAAAGATCAAGAGTTAGAGTCTTCTGCTGTTCTGGAATAAGATCTTTCAACGGCATAACATTCATCCACATTTTATGATGACAGTCCTACATAACAAAACATAGATAAGGTTAAAATTTAATAACCATCATAGATAAATTAATGTTTGGGCTTAAAACATCATTATACTTGCTAAAATCTGCACATGCCTCCTCTATTTCTATATTTCTCATTCAAGCCAAGGCATTCAAAGTTTGCCATGACTATTATAAAGTCAACTACTATTTCGGTTCCTGAAAACGTACCTGTTGTCCTTGCCAAACTGAAATTTCGAGAGCTTGAACATCAAGATCTTTCAAAACTAGAGAGAATTCTTCATTCCATTCAGGATTCAAGCTTGTTATACTATTCGTTTTTTTGGATGGAAGGCTATCTTTGGTTAGACCCACTTTCACAAAACTTGGGCGTTCAAAGAACCAAAGTATTCTTTTAAGGTTCATTATCCTTACAACTTTCACATTCAAGGTTCCAACATGATGATCGAGCCCCTGCAGGAGAATTAAATGCAGCAAGGTGCATGTGTATTAGTATATGGACTTCATTGTTAATAGTCTTTTCCCCTTAGGCATGTATTCATAAGATGTAAGTATTGGAATTGACGTCAACTTTTAGCAAGAAAAATCGGTTTGAGGATAAACTCTTGTTTCTTACTAACACATGCTTTTCATCTTGAAACAAGGCTAAACAGTAGCACCCAACGACAAATGCTAATCATAAACTCAATGGTCCGACATTCTCCTAACTGATTGTGGCAGCTTGCATGATCATGGAATTTGTAAGATAATGATTAATTAGTTGGCACTGCCTGGTCGATTGTATGGTCTTTGTGTTTTATTAGAATTTCTTTACCTATGTCGTCTATATATATGTTATCAATAATACAATATATCCGTGAGGGTTTTTGATAGGGACTACTTGAGGCAGTCAATCTCCAAGAAATAGATAAAGGAATAGAATTCTAATACTACTAAAACTACTAACTTTTCTTAAACATTTTTCTTCTCTTCATTTCATAATGCAAAATTACAGTTAAATACCAAAAAGATGCATGCAACTATCCTAAGCTTTAGGAGCAATCTAAAGAACGTGGACTCAAAATAAGTAAACGTGGGACACAATGAAATGTGGTAACTGACCACTTCTTCCTAATTAAATGCATGCAAAATACTACTATACTTTCTTAGTCTTGTTTGGACTTGGTCTTTTAATTTCAAGCACGTATCAATACCCCGCGCCTAAAAACGAGTCTTGTCCTCAAGACTCATGGTGGTGTACCGCGTGTCATGTGGTTTCCAAGGAGGTTTCGGTTTGTTTTGGAGAAAAACAAACTTTGGTGGATAGCATTGATGACCGGAATGACATGTCTTTGCGCATCGAAAACCAAGGGTGATGAAGAGTGAGGGCGAAAACCGAACTCATTTGGCTTCTAACTTGTCCTTCACTGTGGAAAAGTCGCAGGTTTGATGAATGTTGGTTGAATGGAAGGTGACCATATCACGTTGGATTATTGGCGACAACACGGGAGGAGTATAGTTGGTGAGCTCGATGTCGGTCTTGGTGATGGTTGTAGTAATGTTGACGGTAGTTGTGATATTTTGGGTGACAATGTCTTTCGAGGTGATTTCAGGTTTCACGGTATTTAGTGGTGGTGGTGGTGTGATAACTTGTTGTGTGCCTGTCTGTGGTGTGGTGATGGATGGTGTGTTGGTTGCTCGTTGGTTAGCATGGTAGATCGATGAGATGAAGGCTAAGGTGTGTTTTTGTTTTTCCATGATAATGTTGAGTTGGGCAGTGAATGAGATTTGAGATGCAACGAATTTGGATAACGAGTCGGCAATGGATGCCATGGACTCTTCAATTGATGGTATGTTACGTTTTGGAGGCATAGTTCGAATAAATGAAAGCACCAAATTGATAGGGACTACTTGAGGCAGTCAATCTCCAAGAAATAGATAAAGGAATAGAATTCTAATACTACTAAAACTACTAACTTTTCTTAAACATTTTTCTTTTCTTCATTTCATAATGCAAAATTACACTTAAATACCAAAAAGATGCATGCAACTATCCTAAGCTTTAGGAGCAATCTAAAGAACGTGGACTCAAAATAAGTAAACGTGGGACACAATGAAATGTGGTAACTGACCACTTCTTCCTAATTAAATGCATGCAAAATACTACTATATATACTTTCTTAGTCTTGTTTGGACTTGGTCTTTTAATTTCAAGCACGTATCAGTTTTCAATGTTCAACAATAGTAATAACACTAGATTACATAACATTGCAATATCAACCATATTACTGCCGCAAATAAAACACTCCCTATTGTTTTTGTAATCATCGAATATATGTATCTCTAAATAAAAAAAAGTAATTTAGTGTTATAGAATTGGAATTTTGCTTCTTAATATATACAGTATCAAATAAGTTTCTATCATAAACCCTTAATTTAGGCACACAAAAAAAGAACTTACCTGAACAAGAAGTGCAGCTTCAAGTGCCTTCACGACCTCGGTCATTAATGGACGATCTACCCTATCTCTCATCAAACACTGATACGCTATCCTTGTAAACATCTTCAAGGAATCAGAGCTTATTTCATCCTTTATTTTAGCATATATAATTTCATTTAAGGTGTTGCGATCACAAGAATGTTGCGCCAATTCTACTAATGGCGGATACTGCTTGTTGTGGCACAACCTGCCACATAATACTTCAAACAACATGACACCGAATGAATAGACATCTGATTCTTTTGTTAACTCTCCCTTCTTTTTATATAGGGGCTCGATATAACCAGGTGTGCCTACAGGGTTGGAAACAATAACTGTGCTTTGTTGATTAGCAGGAACAAGTTTTGAAAGACCAAAATCTGAGATCTTGGCATTCCAATTTTCATCCAGTAGGATGTTGGAACTTTTAATATCACGATGCAATACTCGTTGTTGGGCCCCGATTGCATTATGAAGGTACATCAGTCCACGAGCCACCCCAATGCATATATTAAGGCGTCTAACCCATGTTAACTCACTGTTGTGGAGGTACCGCTCTAGACTTTCGTTAGATGCGTACTTATAGACGAGGATCCTCTCCCCGCACTCATCACAATACCCTAAGAGAGAGATGATATTTTCGTGCTTGTAATCAGAAAGTATTCTGACTTCCTGCCAAAACTCTGGATCCCCTTGCCCATTTTTACGATTCAAACGCTTTAAAGCAACCACACTCTTACCCATGGAATGGACAATTTCTCCCTTGTACACTTCCCCGAAGCCTCCACTCCCAATACGTTTTTCCTTGGAAAAGTCGTTGGTTGCTGATTTTATAGCTTCTAGTGATATTTTGAGGTGTTCAAACTGTTTCATGTGTGCCATTTTTTAGAAAGTTTAAGAAAAACAATATACTAGAAAACTAAGGATTTCAAAGTTTTAGAGATGGAGAGGTTAAAGAAGAAGGTAATCTTTTATCTATTCTGATTAGAAATCTGGTAATACACATGGAGGGTTACCTTCTATATATATACATATAGAATTTTGAATCTTTCCTAGCTATCATATGTTCGCTTGACCACGAGGCTTCCCAGAATGTGCACGTGAAAAAGAACTAAAAACAATCAAATAAAATAAAAAGTATACAATATCTCTTCCTACTCATCTTTACTGACTCACTTTTTTCTTAACTTCTATTTTTGAGCATATATGGGTTGCGTAAAAACATAAACAATATGNTTAATATATACAGTATCAAATAAGTTTCTATCATAAACCCTTAATTTAGGCACACAAAAAAAGAACTTACCTGAACAAGAAGTGCAGCTTCAAGTGCCTTCACGACCTCGGTCATTAATGGACGATCTACCCTATCTCTCATCAAACACTGATACGCTATCCTTGTAAACATCTTCAAGGAATCAGAGCTTATTTCATCCTTTATTTTAGCATATATAATTTCATTTAAGGTGTTGCGATCACAAGAATGTTGCGCCAATTCTACTAATGGCGGATACTGCTTGTTGTGGCACAACCTGCCACATAATACTTCAAACAACATGACACCGAATGAATAGACATCTGATTCTTTTGTTAACTCTCCCTTCTTTTTATATAGGGGCTCGATATAACCAGGTGTGCCTACAGGGTTGGAAACAATAACTGTGCTTTGTTGATTAGCAGGAACAAGTTTTGAAAGACCAAAATCTGAGATCTTGGCATTCCAATTTTCATCCAGTAGGATGTTGGAACTTTTAATATCACGATGCAATACTCGTTGTTGGGCCCCGATTGCATTATGAAGGTACATCAGTCCACGAGCCACCCCAATGCATATATTAAGGCGTCTAACCCATGTTAACTCACTGTTGTGGAGGTACCGCTCTAGACTTTCGTTAGATGCGTACTTATAGACGAGGATCCTCTCCCCGCACTCATCACAATACCCTAAGAGAGAGATGATATTTTCGTGCTTGTAATCAGAAAGTATTCTGACTTCCTGCCAAAACTCTGGATCCCCTTGCCCATTTTTACGATTCAAACGCTTTAAAGCAACCACACTCTTACCCATGGAATGGACAATTTCTCCCTTGTACACTTCCCCGAAGCCTCCACTCCCAATACGTTTTTCCTTGGAAAAGTCGTTGGTTGCTGATTTTATAGCTTCTAGTGATATTTTGAGGTGTTCAAACTGTTTCATGTGTGCCATTTTTTAGAAAGTTTAAGAAAAACAATATACTAGAAAACTAAGGATTTCAAAGTTTTAGAGATGGAGAGGTTAAAGAAGAAGGTAATCTTTTATCTATTCTGATTAGAAATCTGGTAATACACATGGAGGGTTACCTTCTATATATATACATATAGAATTTTGAATCTTTCCTAGCTATCATATGTTCGCTTGACCACGAGGCTTCCCAGAATGTGCACGTGAAAAAGAACTAAAAACAATCAAATAAAATAAAAAGTATACAATATCTCTTCCTACTCATCTTTACTGACTCACTTTTTTCTTAACTTCTATTTTTGAGCATATATGGGTTGCGTAAAAACATAAACAATATGCATATATACTTTTAAAAGATGCCCGTTAAATATTTTCATTCTATTAGTTTATTATGTTATCACCAACTGCATTTCTATTTTGTATTTCGGCTGGTTATATACTTGTGTTATAATTTGGTGGTAAATTCCTTATATACTTGTTTCTATGTATTGATGCGAGAAAGGAGTGTGGGATACGACAAAAGAGGACTTTTGATGAGACGACTTAATTTGACCGGATTTGGTTGAAAATAAGGACGGACTACTGAGTATTGGCATTGACTAATTTTCAAGCACTGACTTGTGGACAAAAATTAAATAAAGATCAGAGATGGTGAATTTAATAAAACTTATGGACCATCTGTGTGATTAACTTTAAAATGATTATTCATTTTCTATTTAGAAAAAGAGTTTGTCTAATAAAACACACTGGTTAAGCAATATGTATTAAACTTGATTTTTTTTTTCTTTCTCATATATCATGCATTTAATACAAATTAATTAAACATATAAATTATTATAACTAAATCTGTTCTTTATTCAATAAACTCAAAGTTTTCTTTTAAAGCAGTGATATGTACACATACGCATTTACTTGACATACATAGATTTACTGTGTCATGACTATTATACCCTCACGTCTATCTTTTACCCTTTCCATTTTCTATTGGTTGAAAGAATTGACATTTCCTTAAACCCCTAATTACCACCGGCGTCTCTGTTATTTTCCGTTTGATGATGAGATAAACTTGTTAATTTCTTATATAAAAAATGTAGATAGCGTTTGGAATCTCATGAGATCTTGAGAACACTACCATATGTAGTACGCTGGATTCCGCTACCAACATATAACACAAACGTTGTTTCAACAGTAAGGTGGACATTTTTGTGGGACGGAAGTAGTCATTGGTAAATCCAAAAGTAAATAAAAAACCGAAACAAAAATATTTAATAAAAAATAAAAAATCTAACAGAAAAAATCGAAACTAAACAATTTGCAATTTCCAATACTCGAAAGTTTTCAATTTGGGGTTTGGTTTAACAAAAAACCCTATGCTCACCCTTTACCATTACCATTATAAGACAAACTCGTCCTTTTGGTTTATAAATTAAGAGTGAACATGGATGGTTCGGTTCCACTCATAAAATCCACACAAAATTTCACTCGTTGACGTGTCAGCGGGTGATTGGTTTAATAAGAGAGATGAAAGAGAAACTGTCAAAAAATGCACCAATCACCCGTTAACACGTCACCGAGTGAATTTTTTGTATCAATTTTGTGAGTGGGTCTAGCATTGCTCTTTTTATAATTTTAGTTTTCTTCAGTTACATGCGTCCAAATAGTATTTGTACCTTTTTATTTTTTACCCATAAAGTCAAATGCTATGTAATATTTTATCCTTTTATCTCACTTTACTAACAACTCTAGCTCCCATTTTCTTGTTTCTAAACTCATTTCACCTTTTTCCTACACATCATTGCCACACCATACCTCCATCTCCAGCCACCACACCGTTGATTAGAAGGGGATATTGATCATTTGTAGTGCTAAAAGAAACAGGTTTCACTTTGGGCTACCTAAATTTGATCAAATATGTGTGTGACGTGAACAAAGTCGACAAAAAGAAAAAGTGGCTATCAACTGGTTGCAGAGGCAAAACATTGTGATAATGCACAATATAGATAGTCGGTTACCTTAATTAACAAATTCGAAAATCGGGTACCATAATCGGTAATTGGCACAAAGTTTGTTTACCTTACATGCAAAAAAACCATAAATTAAACTCGCAAGTTGGTACAGTACGCAAGTGTACATTGATTAATCCAATACGGAGTATCTTTTTCTAAGCAATAAAATAAAAAGATTCTTATGAATCAGAACATTTCATATTGATAATATAAAAGTGTGTTTGACTTGATCAAATTCAATAGGTCATATGAGTTGAGATCAATTTAGAACCAAAATTATCTAAACATTCAATGAACTAATACTAGCCACTCATTTTTTAATCAAAAAATAAAAAATAAAAAATAAAAAAAAAATAAAAAAACCCCACTTTCCACTTTTTTTTTTTTTTTTTAACAATAAATATATTGCAAATGGTAAATCGTCAAGTGAAAACAAAATACAACATCGCAACGATTTTTTTTATCTTTCAGTAGACAGGCTAGCCCTTTTCGTTTCGAAAGTGCAACACCCGTTCTTTTAAGGGAACTTTGGGTTGTAACATTCATCCCTGCCCAAAGTGAAATGACTTACATGCCTTGGCCTTCTTCCTCTTTTGTTTTTCCTTTGAACTTTTACTTTTCTTTTGAAGAACATGAAGAATGCCAAGATCACAAAAACAATCAATTAAAGTTTTTAAATTCCTAAATAAAAAACATTATCAAATCTATAATCTATATCAAAATAACCCAACTTTTAAATAATATTCGATTTTGTTAGAACCCCAAATCAAATATAAGATTGATTATCATCTTTAATCCTTAAAGTATTTCATAAAAGAAAAATGATTATACTTACGAACGTTTGGTATTCATATAATTCTATAAAAGAAAAATGAATATCCAAAAGAGAAATAAAGGAGGAAGAAAGTCTGAGCATTTAAGTAATTTCCATTCGGCTAGGGATGAATATTGTAACCCATTGTTTCTCATAGGGACAAGCGCTACACATTCGAAAAGGCAATGACTAAGCCTGCAATTTGGCCAAACTATAAAGATGATTTATGCAATTTACTCTATCGTTTAGTATAAACTAGAACAAACTTAAAAGAAGAATTTTATAGAAAGTGAACAAATGTTTTATTACGTATTTCCTAAATGAATTAAACACTTTGAAAGAATAAGCAATTTTTTTAAACCACAATATATTTATATTTTTTTTGAAAGTAACAATTATGTTAATATTTAAAACTTCCAAGATGCTAGACGTAACCTTGATATAAAGCTTTCTACGGCACCAAACCATTCCAAAATTACAACCAACCAAAGGGCTCTAAAGCCACAACCAAAACGACTTAAAACTGCAAAAAACCTTACTACCCACAACTTTGAAAATCTACCAATCAAAAGTACAAACTCCACCAACCAAACCCAGGTATAACGATTAACGAATAACCATCAAAATCAATCACCTGGTAAAAGGCATGGAAATGAGTGGAAAGCCAACAATGACCATAAGATCTAAGATGAAAACCGCTGGAATCTTAAACCAAACAATTCCGACCGCACATTCTACCTGATTGGTGGCAAAACAAGATATAGAGATTGTTGACAGAGAAAATACCCCAATTAGTTAAACCACAAAGATGAAATTACTAGGTCCTTTACTGAACCTAATCGTTTATTGCTAATATGACCATCGCCAAAACCCAACATGAACCATAATATCCACAAGCATCACATATTTTGAACGAAACATCAGGAAATATGACACAACCGGAAACACAACATTTGCGAACTACACAACCTAACCACGACATAACAAAGTGAAATACGACCTCCACAACCTAAAATACGATCTACGAACTCCACAACCTCAATGATGATGCCACACATGAAACACGAGATCCACGACCTCCACAATGTGAACCAAGACACGATAAACTAAACTACAAACTCCACACAACCCGAACCAAGACACCACAACTAAATCACAAGTTTACAACACTACAACCTTGACAACTCAAAAACCCATCAAATGAGCTCTATGTGAAAATTCATTGAAGTAAAGAGCATGGATATGGCTACTGCTCAAACTCGTTGGAATAAGAATATACCAATCAAAATCAATGTCTTTTCATGGTGTTTGACAAGAGATGGGCCACCAACCCGTTTCAATCTTGACTTATGCGACATTGATGTGGACTCAACGAGATGCCCGATATGCAATGAGGCCATCGAAACATCTCAACACTTGTTTACGGAATGCACCATCGCCTCCTCTTTGTGGTCAATGGTAGCAACTTGGTGGGGGTTCATGGACTTCCCTAAAGTTCTTGGAGACTTGATCCAATGGGGTGACTCAGTTACTTACGACAAGCCCATCAAAGCTTTTTTTGACACGGTGATTCAAACTACGTCTTATGGACCATATGGAATTATAGGAATAAGCTTTGCACTACTTCTTTATAACTTGTTTCTTGTAAACCATCTTTTCTAGCATCATACTAGAAAGATTTTTTAATACACATTGCTTTTTTTTATAAAAAAAAACCCTAAAACCCCGACCTCCACGGCATGACCCATAACACCACAATATCAACCACGAACACAAAATCCCGACCTTGACAACCTAAGCCACAAATGCCACAAACATCACTACCTCCACAACGTGAACCAGGACACTACATATATCATGACCACCACAACCTAAACCTAAAACACCCCAAACATCATTGGCTTGTAACAATACCTTACGAATACGATAGGATACCAACGGAAACAACCCTATGATCGCCGAATAACAACCACTATGAACCAACTACACGACCACAAAAGCCACAAATCTGAACAAACCAAGGGAACAACATGACGACCACAAACATTATTGATCTGAACTACCAGAGCGCTTTTGGAAACAACAAGGAACCAGTCATTGAAGAAATAAAAAATGAAAAAAAATGCATCATGAGGGACGAGAGAGGGAAATAAACTGGAGGGAAAAGATCAAGGTTACGTATTTAATATATGATGACTTTTTAGACTTTGTATAAAAAGTTAACTTTCTATTTGATCTCCTTCGGTACGTGTATATCTCTTACACAAACCAACTTTGAATATTTGTAAAATTCTTGTTCTAACGTACGAAATTTTTATATTCATTTAAAAATGACTAACAGAGAAAGTCATTTCGTAGTTATGTAACATGTTTTCTTAAATCTACTGTCCCCGCGGAAAGTGATCAGCGAGGGGGGTTTTGCGGGGACGTTTCGGCGGGGAGATGTCCCCGCGGAAAGTTATTGGAGGGGACATGTCCCCGCCAAAAGCCTCGAAAAGTAGTCAATGTTTGATCAAAAAAAGTGTAGATTGGCAGAGATACCTCAGCCCTGTGTACCATAATGGTACCCATCAACCCCACCCAGCAAAGGTTTGATGCCTGTGAAATACCTCCACCTAATACCCAACCATGCTGCGGAACGGATTCGAATTTGCGTCCTTTGTTTGATCAAGACATCACATGGTTGGGCCCAGGCTTCTAAGGTAGCTGGTTGCCAACTGCGCTAGGCAGTTGGTTTAAAAGTAGTCAATGTTGTAGTGACAATACCGTATACAAACACATATTTGTCAAAATTAGAAAGTTGGTTTCTAATAGACAAAAATACACCGTTGGTCCCTAAACTTGTCGCAAAACATCACCAAGCACCCTAAGTTTGAAAAATAGTCGTCTAGCGTCCAAAGTATGGGTTTTTGAGGCCAAATGCGTCCCTCTGACCGTAATCCGTTAGTCAACTCCGTTATTTTCTATTTTATTTTGTTTTTAGTGAATGGCATAATAGTTAGTTCATGTATTTGGATTTTGCAACCCTAACCATATTTTCCGGCAACCACTAAATATCCAATCTCACTTATCATCGTCATCTTTCTGTTCATCTTTTCCATTCAATAGCGAAGGCATCACTCAAATCCCCTAATCATCATCATGTCTCAGGTAATTAATTAATTCATTCAATCTATTCAGGTTTAATGATTTTGTAAGTTTTTGTTTTTAATTATTATTGTTATTATTACTATGTAGGTGAACGATAAGGAACCACAAGTTAAGCCCACAATTGCCACTGCCACTGGTACTTTGTTTTTGTTTTTCTTTTTATTTGATTAATTATTAAATTTTGAGTTTTTAGATTAAGATAAGATGATAGATTATTGAAAAGAAGATTAATATATATGGTAGAATCAGGGTCTTTTTTTTAGGGGGTGTTTGTTTAAGCTTATATGTGGGCTTATAGGCTTATTTGATTTCGGCTTGTGTTTCAATTGCCCCAATTTTCCGGCTTATTTTGGAACTTAGGCTTACTGTGGTATCATGTAGGCGCAGTTAAGCTTGCTTTAGAACATTGGCTACTTATTAGGATTAGGCAGAGTGATATTAGGTGTATGATTACTTTTCCATTGTGCTTGGTTCACTCCAGAAGTTGTTTTTACAGCTATGGTAGCAATTTTCGAGGCTAACGTCCATGTCAGTCTTGGCCCCCAAACACTTGATGCAAAGAACATTCAAGTTGGCAGGAAATACTGATGGAAAAGCTAAATTTGGCCAAAAAGTAGTAAGAAAACACTTTGTTTGATTTCTGACCAGGGTATGTACTATGATAACAGTGTATTCTCAAGGAATGTATCTTATACACGGATAGATAATGATAAAGACCATGCATGTGTGCGTCCTTTGTTTAACTTCCTAGAGAGTTAGGGCGTTACCTTGATAATGTTTCGTTACTTTTTGGCAAGCTTGGGTGTTGGTTTTGCTAGATTAAGTACAATGGGTCCAAATCCTAATCACCGCTAATACTTTATTCTGTTTTGCCATACTTATAAGCAAGTGTAAAACTTTTTCCAAGAAACACGCATACGAAATGCAGAAGAACACTTGAGCTGGCTATATGAACGAAGGAAACACTACAATTGGCCAAAAAGTTAAAGGTGTTTTGTGATTTTCAGGTCAGTGGGGATGCATAACTTAATGGTGGTGGTATCCACTTTGAGTAATTGAAAGTTATGAATTCTTGAAACCACTAATCTGTTATTGTTTACNTTTTATTGTTTTAAAAGAGGAACTTGGTGGAGAACTTAAGGGTTAAACCCTAGCTCGTGTATCACAGACCTTAGAGGGTACTTTTACCCCTCTAACTTGCATGTTTAATCTAAGATAAGTCTTCATTCAATCCATAAAATATGTCTATGTGTTGTATGATTTATGTTTGTGCTTTTCTTTCCTTTAACATGCTAGGCTAAATTAACTTGTGTTTGCTTAGATCTAATGAAACCTAACTATTAATTATCATGTGATGTGTATGTTGTGATTGTGATTTGGATGAATGTTTCATCTACGTTAGACTTAAGAAAAATGGCTAACCTCCTATACGGTAACAAGCTTGAACGTCTTAGGAAACGTGAATCGTATGTGCGTTAATCGATTTTAAGGTAGTATTTCATGCGTAGGTTGCTATCGGTGAGCTTATGATAGGATACTTGACGTATCGTCATAGAGTGAGGTAGGAGCTTATAGAGTTAGGGAATTGAACGCACTCCCTACGACTTGTTAGGAATACACCCGTCATCCACGCAACTTCAACATACTAATTACATGGTAAAAAATAGTTAGAGAGTAATGAAATCTAAGTAAACACTACTTTCCCCACCATTGTTTTCTCAAAACTTTAATTTAAATTGCATAAGTAGATATTTGGGTTAGTTGACTAGCAACTAATTCCGCCCACTCCTTCAAAACCGAGATTTTACTGCTTTCATAAAAATATAAAAATACAAAAATAATCATCCTCCACCCTTAGACCTTAATTAGTGTAGTCTTTAACCTAACGAACACTATTCCCTGTGAGAGAACGATCAATCCCCCGGTACTTGCCACTACACTATACTACATCGGTCAGGTACACTGCCTGGTGGGGATTGTAAGCCTCTTGAGATCCCTTGAGAGGTAAAACAAAGTGCGTAAGCAATCCCACGCGCATCAAGTTTTTGGCGCCGTTGCCGGGGAATAGTTATTGTTTAGGTTAATTTTTATTTTTAATTAGGTCTACTCACTAGACTCCTTTCTAGTGAGATTTTATTTTATTTTTCTAGGATCTCTTTAGTCTATCTTTTTCTTCGTGTTTTTGTTCGTAACCATTACCATCCGACATCATGGAAGGTGGTAATCTTCTCGACCCAAACAACCAAAACTTTCCCAACCCACCTTCTAGAGC
>LBNU01024815.1:43757-61743 GCA_014162995.1 Artemisia annua | reverse complement strand
AAAAAAAAAAAAAAAAAAAAAAAAAAAACATAAAGGTGATATTTCAATTTTCTAATCACAAAAGTTTAGGGCTCGTAAACTGAACCACCGTTGATCTTCTCCGGCGACAATACGCTCAATTTAGGTACTTTATTCTTTTTGTACGGACTAAATTTACAGTACTAGCTTGTTGCAATTTGTAAAGAATTATAAAAACATCAATTCTATCAGTATAAGTTTTTTTAAGTTATTGCCGAAACTTAGGGGGTGTTTGTTTAAGCTTATTTGATTTCGCTTTATATTTCATAAGCCCAAATTTTCTGCCTTATTTTTTAACTTATATATAAGTTTATTATGGGGGTGTTTGTTTCGGCTTATGCCTTATTTGGTTTTTGCCTTATGTTTCATAAGCTCACTTTTCGTGGTTTATTTCGTTTTCGGCTTATATAAGCTTATATAAGCAGAAAAGTTTCAAAATAAGCCGCAAAAAATGAGCTTACGAAACGTAAGCTGAAAACCAAATAAGTCATAAGCCGTCTATATAAGCCGAAATAAACACCCCCATGATATCATAATAAACATATATAAGTCCATGAGTTTCAAATCAAGACCAAAAATTTGAGCTCATAAGCTCACAAATAAGCTTAAACAAACACCCCCTGAAACATTAGCTTGAAATGTGCTATTGTAAGAAATGTGGACAGTTTAGAGACGCGTGTAACCGAATTCCAGCTATGAAGCGTATTTGGAATATAGTTATAAAGGAATAGTATTGTGTTTGAATATGTAGCTTGAGGTAATATCAGATTATGGTTTATAGGCTGACGCTAATGTTGATATTTTCAAAGAATGAGCTGTAGGTTACCAGAATAAAAAGCGTGTAGTTTTTATTTTATGATTTCTAGTCCCTCTTTTGTGACCGGTGTTATAAGTTATCAAGCTGTTCATACTAATGTCGCAGTAGCTTGGGTTTAAAGGAGGGTGTATAGTGTGATCCTGTCCGTACCTTTGCCCTAATGGCGGTTGAGTTTTCTATATGGCCTTAAGCTGATGTTGTTTGTATCGGGTGCGGGTGCTCTTCTCTTAGGTTTCTTCAACAAGCGGGTAGATCCCATGTTGTTAAACCNTGATCCCTTTTTATCTAGCTTTGCTATTAATAGTTGGCACTTGTTCATTCATACTGTCATGTGCTCGAGGAGCTTGGACAATGTTGCTTGCACCGAGACTTTAGGAGAGGAGTTGTGAAGAAGGGATGATGAGATGGCCTTAAGTGAAATGAGATGTGCTATTACGGTTGCGGTTAGTTTGAATTCATCTTCCCCAAAAAGATTCTCCCGGTTACCCACAACAATCGCAGCCCATCTCATTTCAGCAATCTCATCATCCCTTCGTTTCTTTTGTCATTCTTCTTTCTTGATTCTCTTCTTAAGTGCCAATCTGGGAAACACTGTTTAAGCTCCAAGAACTCCCCATATGAGACGTCAGAGTGAGCCTCAAGAGTTGACCCACCCATTATTATTAATATTGTTTCTGTTACCACCGTTTTCACAATAGTAGGGAACACATTGTTGCACCTATTACCGCCCATTATTGTTCCCATTATGGCGCAAGTATAAGCATTTTAAGTTCTTGGCTAAATATAAAGAAATAAAGAAGTAAACATCCAGGAGAATGCAATGGTTTTGCCGTGATTGACGTATGTCAGCAGGCACGGAGATCTTTTAATCGTTTTTCAAATCTGTTTTGAACTGAAACATTAACTAGAAATGTTTTATAATAAGAAATGCTAACAATATATAGGTGCGAACATTTACAAAGCGCATTGGTTATGAAAATAGTAGTCTTTTATCTTTGTTTGTGGCTTACAAATAGTTCCATAGCTGTAATATGCATTTAGAGCCTCGAGGTGATGTCAATTTATAGGTTAATGCCAAAGTCAGTATTATCATATAACCGGGTTCTTAATTGCTCACACTCTCCCGGATACAGGGCCACTGTTTATCCTTAAGTATCAACTGTTTTGCTTCATGGTATCCTTTTCTAGTCCCTCTCTTTATGACCAGCGTTTTAATAATATCAAGATATTTGAGTTTGTTGTTTTGTGTTTGTTTGTATTCTTTCCATAATCATGTATCTCTGTTATTAGCGGATATGTTGATGGTTAATGTGTTAGCGATGCTTCCTTTCTTCTTTTGGAGCTCTTTTTCATGGATATGTTGTATATTATTGCATGAATTACACTGATAAAGATTCTTTTATCTGTTATAGGTGGGGTGCATAGAAATTTGTAACAAGAGTGACAAAATGGTTCATTTGTTTCTAACTGAACCAGACTGGAGCTGTGATGAAAGTGACGATTCTGTTAAACAGAGAATATCTCTCTTGAATGACCTAGAGTCTGTAGTCCACTCATTGATTGCATCTCAAAGTCGTTCGGAGGCACGATTTTGGCTTTGCAAAGATGTTTCAGGGATTAGGTCTCTATCTCGCCGGCAAAAACGTGAGCTATTTGTGACTTTACTGAGAACCAGCTCCAAGAAGAGGGACATAGCAGCTCAACTTGTGCAGATAATTTTTGAGAAACAGCCCAGAAGAGCAGGGTCTATTCTAGCTAAGAAATGCAACATGCTGGAGGATTTCTTTAGAGGTATTTTGGCTAAATTTTGACTTTATTTTTTCTGTAGTTTCAAGATTGGTTCTGCATAGGTCGTCACCATCTTTACTTGCTTTTCAGGCCTGATAATTATTTATATTTACTATCTTATTCTGCAGCTATATATGTCTCAACGTGATTTGTATAATTGTATATGAGCATGGTTGGATTGATTCCGTGAGCCTTATGCCCTGATGTTTAGGGAATTACAAAAAATCAGCATTAAGTTTAACCTAACCTGCCTCCTGTCTAGTCACTCTGAACCAATTTGTAATCACATACAATTAGATCAACTTTGACTTTAATTATTATGTACAACTACATTATAATCAATTATGACTTCAAGTAGTATTTACAATATAATAAGTTTGCTTGAAGTTTCTTGTAGTGATTTTTTGAACACAGTTTTTTTCTTTCCATAAAAGATAAACAAAGATGTTAGGGAATTGCTTAAAATGTTCCAATAGGAGAGAGTTTAGAGAAAATCGCTGAATGTAAACGTAAATTGTGTTAATGTGATAATATTAGTACTAATATCTTCGGCAATGCATGAGTTGGAATGTTTAAATTCACTAGGACAGTAATTATTAAGAAGTCAGTAAAGCCACTTGCTGTTAGAATAAGATGCAAATAAATATAGGTGGCAAATGCGGAGTTTGGGTAATGGGTCAAAACAAGTCGTTTGAGAACGGCCAAAACATGTTTGATAAACAGTTTATGTTCAAAATTCCTAATTGTTTATGAACATTTAGTGTGTCAAAGTATGACTGTTTCTGGAATTGAATCGAGTTGATTTAGTAGGTTTCATGCACTTAAATGTACACTTTAGGTGATTATCGACTCTTTAAATATTAGCATTTTCACTGGCTTAAACCATTAAAGATAATATATCCATTCAAAAGTAATTGGGTTAAAATTTGCTACTTCAACAGAAATACAAATTTACATGGCAGAATCTAGTAATTTGGGCAATGGGCGTACACAAGTTGATCTTGTTAGTGTCTCAACTCTCAAGCACATTACCTGAAAGTTTTTACATTTACTTGTAACTAGTAACTAGGAGGGGTGTACTGGGATGCTCGGACTCGGGTACGGGTGTCGGACTCGGGTACGTGTCCAAGGGTCGGACCTTTCAAGATATGATTTCAAGGATTCGTGGACTCGTTTTGAAGGACTCGGGGACACGGGGTATTATAATTCATAATTATATGTTATAAAAAAAATAATTGAAATTTGAAAACCCACAAACTGATAAAAGTAAATAATTAAGAGTAAATAATTAAGTTTGCATTGAAAACTTAAGATTGCATTGAAAACTTAAAAAGTTAAAAGTTTGACAAGTACTCCGTAATAAGAGTAAATAATTAAGATTGCATTGAAAACGTAAATAATTAAACATTATACAACTCACATTTTAAAAATATACATAGTGGATTACACTAAATTACTTGAGGAATACAAAACTTTGTCATGTGAAGACAAAAGAGAGATAAAAGAACTAGAAAAGAGGCATTGAAAAGTGTAAATAATTAATTCTATTAATTATATTGTTTTTGTCGCCCAGTGATCCCATTCCCAATCACACAACCCCACGTCCCCTTTATCCACCATCTCACTTTCCCATACTCTTCTTCTTCTTCTTCAATATTTTCCGATGAATCAATCCACCGGAACAGCCGCCCCTGGGAACAAGTGGCTCCGCCCCTGGGAACAGCCGCGTCCACTTTCTCCTCCCCGCGTCCCGTCCGGATTCCGCACCGGTACCCGCGTCGCACCAGGTCGACACCGGTACGCCGGGGATGTTAGCCGAGTCCGAGCTTCCCAGGGGGTGTATATGCAAAACATTGCAGCTTTACCTTTTTTTTTATTATTTTTTTTATTTTATTTTATTTATTTATTTTTAACTAATATGTGCATATTGGTAATCCATAAAGCTTGCTATCACAGTTCTCAATCTAATGTCTAACTACAGTTTGCTAATTGATTATCTTATAGGAAATCCAAGACGCATATTACTTTGGTTCTCGCATTTTTCTGGGACTAGTGACGTGGAGCATAGTAAGGGGGCCAAGGCATTATCCCAATTTGCTTTTGTGAATCGTGACATTTGTTGGGAAGAGCTCGAATGGAAAGGAAAACACGGGCAATCACCTGCCATGGTTGCAACCAAACCACATTACTTTCTCGATCTCGATGTGGAACAAACTGTTGAAAACTTTCTTGAGAATGTGCCCGAGTTTTGGTCATCTCATGAGTTTGCTGACACATTAAAAGATGGTGACATTTTATTTGTAGATATGAAATTCTTCATAAATATGTTTGTTAAATTAATGTATAAAGAAGATATGGAAGATGTATGGGAAGTCATTCACGAGTTTTTAATGGAAGAATCATTCTCGTCCTTATGTTCCCACCTTCTAATTATTCTTCAAGAGAGGGATCTGTCTGCATTTCTTGATTTGCTTAAAAAATTTCTCGACCCTGAAAACGAACCTAAAGATTCTGGTGACACATGTCACTATTTGGAGCTCATACTTCGCGGGTTCAATGGTTCAGACTCAATCGATGAGCTACTTTTGTTGAATGCACTTATAAATCGAGGGCGTCAGTTAGTGCAGCTTTTACAAGAAGACGAGCACAGGGAGGTAAAGACTCAAATCAAGGATATTGTGCAAATGGTTTGCAATTTATCAACAAATCCTAATGGTTTTGTGCCACTAATTAAAGAATGCTCCAAGAAGAAAAGCATAAATTCAATAAAGTTGTTAGCGTTGCAGTCATGGGCTCTACATTACTTCTTGTCAGAGGAATACAGGTCTCCTGAAGCTTGGGAGTCTTTGTTTGACAGTAATGGAGTAAAATTTCGCCGCTCGGGCAATCATGAATTGTTGCATCATAATAAGTTAGCAGATGACAGTGATTCTGATTCTGATAGAAGGCAATCATCCAAATCAAAGCGCAAGAAGAAAGGAAAGCTTAGAAAGAAAAGAAGAAGAAGTTCCACTCCTGATGACAGCTATGATGACGGTCTTTTGGATTTAGATTTTGAATATAACAAGATGGATTTTCAATCCAAGGCTAGCTATTGGTTGCTATTTACTGATGGATATTCTACTTCATGGAGCAGTGTAAGTTCATTGAGCCTCAGTTCTTGTCAAGCTAAGCTTCTTATATCAGTGCATATAATATTTAGCTCATATCAGATGCCAATGTGCAAAACCAAGGTAACAAATGGGCAGGTTGGGTATTGTGTTGAAATGAGTTATATTTCTGAAACTTGTAAAAAATGTGTCGGGTTAGATTGACCATTCTCTTTTTCGGAATTATATAAATGTTAGTGTATTAAGTATGATTAAATTACAATATTATTAAGTTAATTATATTATTTCCTAATATATAGATTTAAGAGGTTGGCGTTTACATTAATAAGCTTCTTACAATAGAACCCACATTTCATTTCTAAGTAAAATACGATGGGTCAAAATTGGCATCTCATGCGAAACCTATGTGATTACTTTCGAGCTTCAGATGCTTAAAATAACTTCACTGCATATAATTGTTCTATGTTTACTTGGCTTCTGTAAAATTGAGTTTTACTCCCGCGTCTCAACAGATGAGTCCGTTCTTCAAAGCTAGCATTTTCATATTGTAATTGTGGATATCAATACTTAATGTCCTAAATATATCTGTTAAGTGTTTCACGTATGGATTACTGCGGTTTACCAAAATGTTTATATTTTATTGGGACGGATATAGTAATAGTTTTGGTGCATTCACATTCTTGATTCCCCAATTTTTCACTTTATTTTGTAGGTGGATTTACCAGAACACCTATCAAAGCAATGCTTTTCTAGTTGGATGAAGTGGGTTTCTTCTAGATCGGGAGATTAAAGTTGAACATCTCTTAGCTGGATTCATCATGTTTTATTCAAGGTAAACCATTTTGTTCCTCGGGTATTTGAAAGCACAATGCTTACCTTCTATCTGTACCTTAATGCTGTCTTTTTTCAAAATTCTACTTTTGCTTATTTTGTGTTTCCAGTTAGAAATTCCCTACCCACCTTAGAGTGCTTGTTTGTTGAGCTTTTAACTTTAAATATAGGTTGAAGGGTAAATTACTAAAACGATCCATGTGGTTTTGTCAAATTTGCTAAAACCATCCCCTCGAAAACTATTTGGACAAATGACCCTGAACCTTTCGGTAAAAAAGATCGGTAATCTTTAGATAGGAAAGATGGGTATTCTTTAGTTAGGAGCACTTTCGAGTGGAATTCTGATTGCACGGAGGAAAGAGTTGTGGCTATTTGGGAAGCATTTTGGTTATGAAGGCACATAACTGTCTAACGAAGGCATACCAAACTTTTTGACACATGTCATTAATCCCAAGGCATAGGAGAATATTGAAATATGGTGAACCAGTATTTGGATGCATTTATTGATTTACCACCAGCTGGGCAAGTGGGTTCTTTCATTGGTTTGGTACATTGTGCGGTGCCCAAATTGCATGGTGTCATCCTTTTTCACGTACAAAACCGCAGCGGGTACTAAATCAACCCGCAATTCCACTTGCCGAGTAGATGGTTATCCCGAGAATACTTCTAGATACTCGTTCAACACCTCGGCATCTCTATTTTTTAGCCTTCTCCTAATTAGCATTAATGGCACAAGCCAAAAAGAGATGGGTATGCTTTAGTTAGGAACACTTTCATGCTCTCATAACCGAAGTGTTCTGCAAGATGCCTCAATGCTTCCCAGTGATGCACCGAAACGCCATTTAGGCCGGCGTTCCCGTTTGGGAACGTGGTGGGAACGGATACGCCATCGAAACGCCACCGAAACGTTTCCAAGGAGTTTCCGAATCTGCGAAACGTTTCTTATGAAGTATCCTTACCGTTTCTTGAGTTTTAAAGAGCTCCATGGTCAGATGGTACTGTGTGCCGGAGATGGAGTTACCTTTTTTTTGAAGAAGATGGAGTTGTAAAAAGGTGGACCGGATAATGTTATTTTGTACTTTGGTTGACTATTGTGTGTGGGTCATGAAGAACCACGTGTACTTAGTTTTTTCCTTTAACTTGTAAGGTAAATCATGGGATTCTATTATTTTTTGTTAATTTGTAAGATATAAAGTAGTGGTAGACTAGCAGTAGGTAAATAAGTAAAAAAAATAAAAATAAACAGAGAACAAAATTCTTTATTGCCCTTTTATTTTGTATGTGATTACTGGAGATGCTTTTGATTCAATGGAAGATGTAGGGTTTTTGGAGTTTGCCGATCTCTCATTAGATGAACCGAAATTTGAAAATTATTTGATTATTGATAATTAATTATCTTTGCAAGATTTGTATTTTTAGAGTTTACGATTTACATCAACATATATCTATTTTCGATATTCTTTAATATATTTCTATTTTTTTATATTTTTTATTGCCGTATCTATGCCGTTCCCGTATCTTGAATTTTTGAGTTTTGCCGTTTCCCGTTCCCGTATCGTTCCCGTATCCTTTTGCCGTTCCCGTTTCGGTGCTACTCTGATGCTTCCGTGTAGATATTCACATACCAACATTTGAGTCGGCTGCTCGTATCAACTTCTTTGAACATATAATTTTAGCTCTTTGCTTACTTAAATAATCCATCCCCATGACAATGCCAAACCCCTTGATTCCCAAAGTTAATGAAAATGATAGATATTCAATCTTGATAGTGCAACCCATGAATCCCAAATTGCATACAACTATCTTGACATCTAAAAGAGCAATGTGGTAGTGTGGTACCATAAATTGTTCACAAAAAGAATAGACACAAAACAAGGACACTGAATGAAATAGTACATAATTACGTAAGAAGGTGATTACCCTTATTTAACAAGTTACACGTGATCACCTCAGTGTCTCTCATCACTTCCTCAACAGTTATGTGAAAGGTCCGATCCTTTAGTTTAATTGGACCGTCCTATTTGATTCTGCTAGCTCCACCAGTTTTGTTGGGACGATCCATAGCAATGTTTTCCAGTTCTTGCCGTAGTAGCACATTCAGTACTTGCCCCTATAATCCCGAACAAAATGCTCTTTTTTCCCACTTTGCCGAAACTAGTATTGTATATGGTACACTTTCCTTTGTATGCAGAAGCACAAGAAGTACGCTTTTTTTAGCCCACTACNACGATCCCTGTGGTTTTGTCAAATTTGCTAAAACCATCCCCTCGAAAACTATTTGGACAAATGACCCTGAACCTTTCGGTAAAAAAGATCGGTAATCTTTAGATAGGAAAGATGGGTATTCTTTAGTTAGGAGCACTTTCGAGTGGAATTCTGATTGCACGGAGGAAAGAGTTGTGGCTATTTGGGAAGCATTTTGGTTATGAAGGCACATAACTGTCTAACGAAGGCATACCAAACTTTTTGACACATGTCATTAATCCCAAGGCATAGGAGAATATTGAAATATGGTGAACCAGTATTTGGATGCATTTATTGATTTACCACCAGCTGGGCAAGTGGGTTCTTTCATTGGTTTGGTACATTGTGCGGTGCCCAAATTGCATGGTGTCATCCTTTTTCACGTACAAAACCGCAGCGGGTACTAAATCAACCCGCAATTCCACTTGCCGAGTAGGTGGTTATCCCGAGAATACTTCTAGATACTCGTTCAACACCTCGGCATCTCTATTTTTTAGCCTTCTCCTAATTAGCATTAATGGCACAAGCCAAAAAGAGATGGGTATGCTTTAGTTAGGAACACTTTCATGCTCTCATAACCGAAGTGTTCTGCAAGATGCCTCAATGCTTCCCAGTGATGCACCGAAACGCCATTTAGGCCGGCGTTCCCGTTTGGGAACGTGGTGGGAACGGATACGCCATCGAAACGCCACCGAAACGTTTCCAAGGAGTTTCCGAATCTGCGAAACGTTTCTTATGAAGTATCCTTACCGTTTCTTGAGTTTTAAAGAGCTCCATGGTCAGATGGTACTGTGTGCCGGAGATGGAGTTACCTTTTTTTTGAAGAAGATGGAGTTGTAAAAAGGTGGACCGGATAATGTTATTTTGTACTTTGGTTGACTATTGTGTGTGGGTCATGAAGAACCACGTGTACTTAGTTTTTTCCTTTAACTTGTAAGGTAAATCATGGGATTCTATTATTTTTTGTTAATTTGTAAGATATAAAGTAGTGGTAGACTAGCAGTAGGTAAATAAGTAAAAAAAATAAAAATAAACAGAGAACAAAATTCTTTATTGCCCTTTTATTTTGTATGTGATTACTGGAGATGCTTTTGATTCAATGGAAGATGTAGGGTTTTTGGAGTTTGCCGATCTCTCATTAGATGAACCGAAATTTGAAAATTATTTGATTATTGATAATTAATTATCTTTGCAAGATTTGTATTTTTAGAGTTTACGATTTACATCAACATATATCTATTTTCGATATTCTTTAATATATTTCTATTTTTTTATATTTTTTATTGCCGTATCTATGCCGTTCCCGTATCTTGAATTTTTGAGTTTTGCCGTTTCCCGTTCCCGTATCGTTCCCGTATCCTTTTGCCGTTCCCGTTTCGGTGCTACTCTGATGCTTCCGTGTAGATATTCACGTACCAACATTTGAGTAGGCTGCTCGTATCAACTTCTTTGAACATATAATTTTAGCTCTTTGCTTACTTAAATAATCCATCCCCATGACAATGCCAAACCCCTTGATTCCCAAAGTTAATGAAAATGATAGATATTCAATCTTGATAGTGCAACCCATGAATCCCAAATTGCATACAACTCGCCATTTGTTATCTTGACATCTAAAAGAGCTATGTGGTAGTGTGGTACCATAAATTGTTCACAAAAGGAATAGACACAAAACAAGGACACTGAATGAAATAGTACATAATTACGTAAGAAGGTGATTACCCTTATTTAACAAGTTACACGTGATCACCTCAGTGTCTCTCATCACTTCCTCAACAGTTATGTGAAAGGTCCGATCCTTTAGTTTAATTGGACCGTCCTATTTGATTCTGCTAGCTCCACCAGTTTTGTTGGGACGATCCATAGCAATGTTTTCCAGTTCTTGCAGTAGTAGCACATTCAGTACTTGCCCCTATAATCCCGAACAAAATGCTCTTTTTTCCCACTTTGCCGAAACTAGTATTGTATATGGTACACTTTCCTTTGTATGCAGAAGCACAAGAAGTACGCTTTTTTTAGCCCACTACGATGTCCTGACCTATCTGAATTTGTATTGCCATTGTAATTTAGTGGGACCGTGACGATCCCTACCAAAACACGTTTTGGACTGAAAAGAAATTCTATGAGAATTTTGCAGTCACTGTGGGTCACCCACATCCCCACTTTATGGGAAGCCTCTTTTGGTTGCCAAAAACGAAAGATGTGCCTCGATGGGCAAAGTGGACAGTATGGTGGTTTGTGTTGGCGGGGCATTACAGTTTCAGATGCTCATCTGTTTGAACAGTGTGCCTTCACATGTTCATAGTTTGTACGTAGTTTGTAGAACCTTTCTTTGAAACCATATTTACTTTGAATTGGGGTTCTGTTTTACCTTTAGTATGTCAAACGGATAAAATAAGCTTGTAACACTACCATGTCATCTGTTTCTTCTCTAGCTTCTTGTTGGAGATATTTTAATATAATGGAAATAAAAAAAGAGTTAGCTAACTAGTAGATCACCATAGATATCAATTATGATACTAACAAACGTCTGATATAACTTCATTGAATATTATGTTATTATGGAAAAGATATAATTCTTGGCTGAGACAGGTCATAGCTAGATGTGAAAAAATGGGTGGGTCATGTAGATTGGTAACGGGTCACAGTCCGTAATTTTCGAATATGTCTGGTTGACTCGACCACTTAAAACACTTGTTATCCAAATAAATTCAGATCATTTTGCTCATACATGGGATGGGAGGCTGTATCATTCATGAAGCTTGATGTTTATAAGCATATTAAGAGTCATTTATGGGGTATTTATCAGCTTTTGATCATTTTGCATCGGGTAATTCTTATGCTTTTAATTCTGTGCTCAGGTTCCCAAGATGCTACTTCCATAGGATTAACATGCATTCATCATAATTCGTGATGCTATGAACATGTATGTGCGTGTGTGGAAGTCCTGTTGGACTGCATACAGTGAATGTGTTTTGGGAGACCAAATCGACGAAGATTTCCAAAAACGGAGTGATGACACGCTTCGATGAGAGCAGAACATGGTTTTTGTTGCGCTTTTATGCACAACTCAAAGCTACCAACACGGATTGAGAGTATACATGGACATATATACAAAGGGGGCGTTTGGTTCACGAAAATCCGTGGAAATGTAATTACAAACTCCATTTGACCAGATTCCGTATTCTATTTGGTATAGAATTGTATTAAATTCTTTTAAACAAATGAATTTGACTTGCTTGATCTTGTCTGTGAACTGTTAAAGGAGTATGTGAACTACATGCCCCTATATGCAAGTGTTGTGTTTGATTCCGGACTCCAAATCTTGGACAAATCAACCAATGCGAATAATGTCTGAAGTTAATTTTGTGATGGTGAAAAATTCTTGTTCTTAAAAACCTTTTTGATTGCATTTATCATTCTTTGCTGATTTATGTTTTAGTTTGGCCTCGTGAATTCATGATCGAGTATTCTCTTATTTACACATTGTGACCATTTCCTTAGCGAATGAACAGATCATGCGTGAATTTTGTGGTGACTAAAGCCTAAAGGTGATAGTCACCTAACGTGTAAGGATCGATAATGACTAGGGGTAGCAATCTCGAACACTTCGCTTATGGACATGTTGATCTGGTTTATGTTCTTTCCTATATGGATTGAAAAGTCATTTGAAGTGTATTCTTATAGGATGGTGCTCGTTGTCATCACTAAATGGCATAGGATGATTGTTTTAGTTTTTCGTTATTTTGGAACTAAATTACAAGATTTAGGAAATACGTAACTATCTCCAAACGAACTAAACAAATCTCCTCCTTTGAACGTGGGCTTGATCCCCAAAGACCTATTTTACTGATGGTAAGAATTGAATTCGTATTTTTATAGAAGGAACTTACTTGAGAGTATGCACCACTAAGCTACACAGATGGAGACTTACGGGTGATGATGGATCAGGTGGAGTTACTTCGGGTGTTACAACTCATGTAATTCTAAAACTATCAAGAACATAAAACTTTAAACTGGATTGGAGGGGTGCGCCAAGCCTAGGCAGTAGTGCAATGCCAAGGCGACACATGAAGAACCCCAGCAGCAAGCTACTGTGATGGGTTCTTCCCCATAAAAAATAAGATTAATATCGAGTGAGCCGATGGCTCACATATCAGATATTAAACTAATAAGAACAGATACTACACTTGATCTTAGCCAAAAGGCCGAGAAAGGTATGCTTATTCCCATTCTAGGCCTTTGTTTTTATACCCAACCCCTCCTTGTTTGTTTAGCTCACCCAGGCGATGTGGGATGGATACAAGGGAATGTCTTTATTTACACTTTTTCCATTCTTTGGACCATTTTAATCATTGTTATAAACTGATTTGCGTTTTGTAACAGCCATGGTCAAACCATATACACGAGGCTTCCCATTACAAGAACGTATACATTGTAGTTGGGTGCGAGAGTTTGCATTTAAGAAAAACGATACTTCCCACAACCTACCTCAAACTCAAACTTATTGAAGTTATAGTAACTACAACATATATATGTATTAACAGAAAACATTACCATCTTCCTTTTTATAAATACTTTATCAATAGTTTAGTACTCCGTAATAAACTATATTTACAACCAATTTATAATTAAAAAAATGATAAAGAAATAATAACCAATTAAGTCACTCTAACATAAAAAATAAATATATCATGAAATAATAACCAAGTTTAAGAAGTGTTCATTTCAAGTAACTCTAACATAAAACTTTCATATACGATAGTTCTATCCTTCTATCCTCTACTAAAATTCTTAGCGCCAGACACTTATGTAGTGCGATGTAAATGTAATAGCTGTGATCAATTGATACGTGCGATAACAAAAGCTTCACTTCAATGATGGTGCAAAAGAATTTTAGTCTCGTGTATTAATGATACAATTACTTCTCTCTCAGTTACACATTGTGACCATTTCTTTGATGAGTAGACCGATCATCTGTGAACTTTTTTTAGTAACTAAAGCCTAAAGGTAGCACTCTTGACGTGTGAGGATCTATAATCACTAGAGGTATAAATCTCGAACACTTTGCTTATGGACGTGTTGATCTGGTATTCTNCATACAGTGAATGTGTTTTGGGAGATCAAATCGACGAAGATTTCCAAAAACGGAGTGATGACACGCTTCGATGAGAGCAGAACATGGTTTTTGTTGCGCTTTTATGCACAACTCAAAGCTACCAACACGGATTGAAAGTATACATGGACATATATACAAAGGGGGCGTTTGGTTCACGAAAATCCGTGGAAATGGAATTACAAACTCCATTTGACCAGATTCCGTATTCTATTTGGTATAGAATTGTATTAAATTGTTTTAAACAAATGAATTTGACTTGCTTGATCTTGTCTGTGAACTGTTAAAGGAGTATGTGAACTACATGCCCCTATATGCAAGTGTTGTGTTTGATTCCGGACTCCAAATCTTGGACAAATCAACCAATGCGAATAATGTCTGAAGTTAATTTTGTGATGGTGAAAAATTCTTGTTCTTAAAAACCTTTTTGATTGCATTTATCATTCTTTGCTGATTTATGTTTTAGTTTGGCCTCGTGAATTCATGATCGAGTATTCTCTTATTTACACATTGTGACCATTTCCTTAGCGAATGAACAGATCATGCGTGAATTTTGTGGTGACTAAAGCCTAAAGGTGATAGTCACCTAACGTGTAAGGATCGATAATGACAAGGGGTAGCAATCTCGAACACTTCGCTTATGGACATGTTGATCTGGTTTATGTTCTTTCCTATATGGATTGAAAAGTCATTTGAAGTGTATTCTTATAGGATGGTGCTCGTTGTCATCACTAAATGGCATAGGATGATTGTTTTAGTTTTTCGTTATTTTGGAACTAAATTACAAGATTTAGGAAATACGTAACTATCTCCAAACGAACTAAACAAATCTCCTCCTTTGAACGTGGGCTTGATCCCCAAAGACCTATTTTACTGATGGTAAGAATTGAATTCGTATTTTTATAGAAAGAACTTACTTGAGAGTATGCACCACTAATCTACCCAGATGGAGACTTACGGGTGATGATGGATCAGGTGGAGTTACTTCGGGTGTTACAACTCATGTAATTCTAAAACTATCAAGAACATAAAACTTTAAACTGGATTGGAGGGGTGCGCCAAGCCTAGGCAGTAGTGCAACGCCAAGGCGACACATGAAAAACCCCAGCAGCAAGCTACTGTGATGGGTTCTTCCCCCATAAAAAATAAGATTAATATCGAGTGAGCCGATGGCTCACATATCAGATATTAAACTGATAAGAACAGATACTACACTTGATCTTAGCCAAAAGGCCGAGAAAGGTATGCTCATTCCAAGTCTAGGCATTTGTTTTTATACTCAATCCCTCCTTGTTTGTTTAGCTCACCCAGGCGATGTGGGATGGATACATGGGAATGTCTTTGTTTGCACTTTTTTCATTCTTTGGACCATTTTAATGGGTGTTATAAACTGATTTGCGTTTTGTAATAACACTAATAAGTATAAAGTAACTATGTTTAAAGTATCCATATGTAGTAAGTAATAAACTATATTTACAACCAATATAGGATTAAAAAAATGATAAAGAAATAATAACCAATTAAGTCACTCTAACATTTAAAAAAAAAAAAAAAAAGAAAAGAAAAAAAAAAAAAAAAAAAAATAATAACCAAGCTTAAGAAGTGTTCATTTCAAGTCACTCTAACATAAAACTTTCATATATGATAGTTCTACACTTCTATCCTCTACTAAAATTCTTAGCGCTATCCGGTGTAAATGTGATAGCTGTGATCAATTGGTATGTGCGATAACAAAAGCTTCACTTCAATGATGGTGCAAAAGAATTTTAGTCTCGTGTATTAATGATACAATTACTTCTCTCTCAGTTACACATTGTGACCATTTCCTTGATGAGTACACCGATCATCTGTGAACTTTTTTTAGTAACTAAAGCCTAAAGGTAGCACTCTTGACGTGTGAGGATCTATAATGACTAGAGGTATCAATCTCGAACACTTTGCTTATGGACGTGTTGATCTGGTTTATGTTCTATTCCATTCAAGTTGCAAATTGTTACAAGATGATAGTTATAACAAAGAGCAAAATGGACAAACTAATCAAACTTTTTTCTTTGAGGATGTCATGAGTGTGAAAAAAGAAATGCTAAGATGTTTTAATACTAGATTACCAATCATTTAAGTGAACGAAATTCATCATGGTTTGATTTAGTCCATCGACTTGCAAAGTCTACGCTAGTATCTATTTACAATCATCTTTCAGTTCAGAAACATTACAAATCCAAAGGTCTCCAACTTTTTATTGGTCAATTTAACTAGTGAATCGTTGTATTTTGATGTATTTGCTCACTGTGAATCAACAACGTCAAATATATAATGTTCCCACCAATTTTGGGTTCACGGTAATGTGATAACATCGAGCACCGTGTTATCATTTAGATAAAAATGTTCAAGTGACCTACAGAGATTCCAAGTTTGCATATTTGATGAATTGATGTATTGCACTTTGATAGCATGCTATGATTGTTTTAGTTATTTCATCATTTTGTTACTAATTTACGCTATTTAGAGTACAACTATCTCCACATATAAAAACTAGAAAATCTCCTTTGAAAGTGGACGTGATCCCAAAAGCCTTCTTGTTGTTGGCAAAAACTGAATTCGTGTTGCCGAGCATGCACCGCTAAGCTATATGGAGTTCAAACTTTCATATATGGTGAATTTTTCTTCTTAAAACTAAACATAGATTGGCCTGATTTCTTTGATGTGGTTATACACGTCAAGTGCCTAACATAATCTTTACAAGTCTGCGGTTTCAAATCAATATGCATTCAATATATTATTGATATTATCATTGATAAATGAAAATTCTGATAGATGAACATAATTTTAGCAGTTGATGCTATAGCTTCTAAATCCAGTTTAGAAAAGACGGACGCTACGGTAACTCTATTGAAGAGTAAAAGAAATCTAACCAGAAAAATAGAAATATGATAGGTTTGTTGGATTCAACAATCCCACATTGGAAAAAGAATCAAATAATCATATGGATATAAGTCTATTATTACTCAAAATATTAAGTAATGATCAAAAGCAAGGTCTTGTAGACCATTATAGCTATACGTATGAGTCACAAAATCTTCCATTTAGATATCACTTTTTTTTTAAGTATTTAATCTAATTTTTCTAATGTTGGATAACATTCTTTTCACATACGATAGTTCTATCATCTCTAAAGTTCACATGTAATAATGTTGGTATAAATGTCATAGTGACCAATAGATATGTCCGATGACAAAAGCTTCGATCACCTCATGACCGACTATAAGAATATTCGTCCCACTTGTTGACGTGGAGGTGACCAACTATTCTCTTAACAGTATCCGGCAGACGTGATTTCAAATTCCCGATGAAGAATTAAGACTACGTCAATAGTTGAACAGGAATACATAGTTGAACAGGAAGAAGATGACTTATGAGATTTATTAGCTTTTGAGTTTTAGCCATATCCTTTTATCTAAGAAGATCTAATTTTAGTTGATTTATTAGCTTTGGGTTTTGTGGATGAAAATCCCTTGGTATGATCAGAATCAAAACTTCGAGCAGTAATCAAGGTAAGTTTTGTGTTTGTTGTTGAAAAAATTGAGAATAACGTTTTTTGTGTATGTGGTTGCAACAATTAGTATATCACTCAAGTCTAAATATGTCTCCAACGAGACTTGAAAGTTGAACCCAATACCTATAGGTTGATGAACAATCACATACCACTAAGCCAAGAGGCTTTTGGGTTACTAAGTAAAGAAGAGCAATGCTATTAAAATAAATAAAAAAAAAAAAAAACATACTTTTGCGTGTATGGATTCTTAGTTGCGAGTATCAAAACCTTGTTGCGAGTATCAAAAGTCCTTATCCAAATTGCAAGTATCAGTTTTAGGATTGCGAGTTTGGAACTTGTATTTTGCAAGTAAGGCAGCTTGAGAATTGCGAGTAAGGAGCTTCATTATTAGCGTGTATCAAGTCTTATTTTGCGAGTTTGAAATCACTTTTAGCGAGTAACAAACCTTCAATCCAGCGAGTATCAACCAAATTCTTGCGAGTAAGATCTTAGTGAGTTTGTAAAAAAAA
>LBNU01024815.1:17911-31453 GCA_014162995.1 Artemisia annua | reverse complement strand
TTTTTTTTTTAAACTTGCAGAAGGAAATTAGTTGCAACTCACTTATATGAAATAGGAAAAGTAAACTTGCAGAAAGAAAGAAATAGAAAAGCTTTTACTGATACAATGACTTCAAAGTTCAAAGTCTACTTTATTCATATAAGAGGAAGGCCTATATATAGCCTTTAAAGAAAACAATGAAAATGACCACTCTCCTCAATTTCCCATGCAGAAAGAAAGAACTAGAAAAGCATTTGTTCAATTTCCCATGCAGGTACAAGTTTTTTCAATATTTGGTGATGCTCTGATCGCATTCACACGTATATTACTCGATAATGGCTACTAGCAGTTGGATCCGGTTCTCAAGAACCGGTGTGGAAAAATCCGGTTCTGAACCGGTTCTAGGGGTAGAAAACTCGAACCGGGTAGGAACATGCGGATTCTCTAGGAACCGGGACCGGTTCTTCCAAGAACCGGGTTTGACCGGTTTCGGTTTCGGATTATTTTTCGGTTCCGGTTCCGGAACCGGTTTGGATGGCCACCCCTAGTTCGGGTGACCAAACATTCTTTTAGCAATATCCAGAAATCATGGTTTCAAACATCCGATGAAGCATTAAGAATATATATATATATATATATATAAAGATATGTGTCGCTAGTTACTTCACCCGCTGACCGACGTAATTAATTATATATTATTATATGTGCCATTTATTTGCTAAAAGTTAATTATATAATATTATATGTGCTCAACTCCTTCCACGAAGAAGTATATAAATCAAATGCCCCTAAATACGTGCTGTTTGTTTGATTCTCGACACCAAATTTTGAACTGTTGGAAGAAATCTAACAAACCGGTTTTTAGAACGTGGCAACAAATCAAGAACAACTTCAACAAGAATCCGATAAAAGGTTATGATCCCTTAATGTTCAAGTGACCGTTAGAGATTACAAGTTTGCATATTTGATGTATTGCACGTTTATAGCATGTGATGATTGTTTTAGTTTTTCGTCATTTTGTTACTAATTTACGCGATTTAGAGTCAACTATCTCCACATAAACTAGACAATTCTTCTTTGAAAGTGGACTTGATCCCAAAGCCCAAAGGCCTTCTCATGGTTGGTAAAAACTGAATTCGTGTTTTTATTGAAAGAACTTGGTCGAGAATGCACCGCTGAGCTATATGAAGTTCAAACTTTCGCATATGGTGAATTTTTCTGCTTAAAACTAAACAATGATTAGCCCGATTTCTTTTATGTGGTTATATAAGCCAAATGACTAACATAATCTCTACAAGTCTACGGTTCAAGAATTCCAAATCAATATGCGTTCAATGCATTACTGTTACTTGTTAGTATGATTGATACTCTAACTGAAAATTCTGATAGATGAATACAATTTTAGCAGTTGATGTCATAGCTTCTAAATCCATTTTAGAAATTAAAAGATGGTGGCTACGGTAACTCTATTGAAGACTAAAAGAAATCTAACGAGAAAAATAGAAATATGATAGGTTTGTTGGATTCAACAATCCCACATTGAAAAAGGAATCAAATAATCGTATAGATATAAGCCTATCATTACTCAAAATATTATCTGATGAAGGAAGAGTAAGGTCTTGTAGATATGAATGTGTCATAAAACCTTGCTCATAAATCATCACTGTTTTTAAAAGCATTTAATTTAATTTTTCTAATGTTAACATTTTTTATAAGTCATTAATCTAATTTTCTAATGTGGGATAACATTCTTTTCACATACGATAGTTCTATGGGGTATTTCCGAAACTGGACCACGCGAAATGTACTTGTACCCATTTTTAGACTTTTTTTTTTTTTTTTTTTCGTTTCTTATTTTGGATCAGGGCAACTTCTAAATTGAGCGACTCAACATGAAAGTGACACGTGTCCAAATATTCTATATTAAAGTACACAAATTGAATCGTACTTGTAAGGTATGCGTCGGGTATAATGTATAGGAAACCTGTACTTTATTGAGCGACTTGTATTGGGCAACATTTTTTTTTTTTTTTTTTTTAACTTCTAGCTTATTGGGGAAGGAACAATTTAGTAATTAATACCATATTTAATTAACTAAACACTCACCTAATTAACATCACTCATGTTATAAATAAACACATAACTCATCTTCCTCCAACACATACTCATCTTCCAACATCATTTACATCCTCTATTCTCATCTTCCTCCATCTAAAAAACACTCTGCACCTCACCAATATTCTCATCTTCCACCATCACGACCACCGGATCTCACTACAAGTCAACTTGTCAACCAGCAATCCTCACAACCACTGGACCTTTCAACAACCGGAGATGTTTACCAAAGATGTTTATCAAAGTTCTGAGGTATTCTTTTAAGCTAGATAATAGATCTGTACTAGTAATTAAGGCTTGAAGGTTTTTTTTTCATAGATTTCTACATCTTGTTTGTAGATTGCGTTTTAATTTAACTTTTATTCTGAAACAGTGTTACAGCCGTCTGTAAGCCTCCACTGCCGTCTCTGCGGGAAGTCTTTGCTGCCCCTACTGTATGACTGGAAGGTTGATAAAGTTATGTATGAGTTCGGCTATGGCTGTGGTGACAGAGGCGGAGTCAACCTTTTTCAGGTCACGTTACATCTTTGTCAGTAGATTAACACCTTTCATATAAGTTTCTTTCCTGATAATGGTTTACTGACTAAAATGGTTTGACATTTTTTTTAAATAACTACCCAAAAATTAAATAACACTTATATGAAGATATGTCTTAATTAAGTATCAAAAAATTACATAACAGTTATATGGACATTTGTTTTAATTAAGTACCAAAAAAGTACATAAGACTAATATGGACATTTATTTTAATTAACTACCAAAGAATTGCATAATACTTGCATAGGGTTTGACATATCATGTACGAACATTGAATGTGAAGGAAAAAGTACAATTACGTATCCGGGTTTATATGTAATTTGTCCACATTCATGTGATATTATTTGCCATTTAGTAATGATGAATATTTATGTTTATGCAGCATCTCTTCATGATAGTTGCTTTAAAAATGGATGGGTGAAAGTGAAAAGTTAGTGTCTACTCTATTCCATATGGCTCGACAAAGTGCACGGTCTCTTGTTATCCTTCTGATATACACTCGTTGGTTGGCGAACGTGATGAAGGCCCCATAAGTGAACCTTCTCGTCGTATGAAATGCATTAAATATTTTCTGAAATTAGCTTAATACAGTTTAAAAAACACTATGGCCAAAAAAATAGATTTTATATAGTTAGTGGTATGATAATTAAGTTATGAACACAATTAGCTAATAAATAGGTTTTATATATGTTTAGGCATTATCTAAGAAAGTTAAGTTTCAGTTTGATATAGTTGTCGATTGTATAAAAGTGTTTCAACGAGAAGTTCAAACTAACAAGGTATGTAATAGGTGCTTGCATGACTTGTTAGATTGAACTTGTCTCGCTAACCTCAATGATAAAGGTATGTCTTTCCAGCGTTGTTGATGGTGGCCGATAGTAAATTTGTGATAAAGATTAACCACGCAAATGGTACTAGGGTCGGTATTCAAATCAACTATCGGAAACCATCATCAACGCTGGATAGATGTATCTTTACCATTAAGGTGTGTTGATTGTGATAATGATATAGTGTTTCTTGTTCATGGCAAGCCACACTCCTTCATTATCCCATTCAACACGAGAGTCCTAATACTCACTCACTTTTATATAATTGATAATTCTATCATACTTTAGGTGATGTTAATTTTTCAAAGTGATATAGTTGTGGATTGTAGAAAAGTGTTTCAAAGTGAAATTGAACGTAACAAGTTATGTTTTAGCTGCCCACATTACTTTGTGGATGCTTGGTTTAAGTTTATAAATGAGTCTGAAATTTCAACATGCCTTTCCCTTCTCAGCTCCCATATAGTTCCTTTTGTTTTTTCAACAATCTAGCAATGAGCCTGGTGCAGGCCTTTGCTCAAAGGGAGTTGAAATGACAAAAGGAGTTGTAGCGGGAACTGAGAAGGGTTACGTATGTTGGTTTGTTGCATTCCATTCTTTTTTATGATCTAAAACCAACCATCCACCAAGGAATGTGGCCATACACAGCTTGATACATTGAGCTTCACCTTGAAAACCTCAATGATCTGGGCACATCTATCTAACGATGTAGATGGGTTCCATTGCTTAAATTGACTGAGTTCCCTAAAACCGTATGTGTGCTTGTTCTTGATCCCATTATTATTATTTTTTTTGTTATTTTGAAAAATGTGATCAATATCAAGCAAACCGATGGTTTTAGGGAACTTAGTCAATTTAAGCAATGGAACCCATCTACATCGTCAGATTGATGTGGCCCGATCATTGAGGTGTGTTGATTGTGATAATGATATAGCGTGTATTGTTCCTGGCAATCCACCCTCCTTCATTATCCCATTCAACACGAGTCCTAGTACTCACATGGTTTTCTAGAATCGATATACTTGTCACACCTTGGTACTTTGAGCTTCCCCTCGAAAACCCATCAATCATTGTCATTGCAATGGGTTTGGCGCAAACCTTTGCACATATTTCGTCGACATGGCAATGGGATTTCCAGTGGAGGCTCAAAGTACCAAAGTGTGTCCACTTGCATATGCACCGTTGTTGTTTTATGCGTGTTTCTTTATTAAGTAAAATCTTTAGTTTATAGTCCATCGTGTTGTTCATTCTTTAATCTTGACAAACGATGTTTAAACATAATTACCCATTTTTCGTGTCCACAACAGTTCCTTTTGTTATTTCAGCAATCTAGCAATTCGCTTGGTGCAAGCTTTTGCTCAAAGAGTGTTGAGAAAGTAAAAGGGATTGTTCGGGGGCACGCACAAGGGGTAACTTTGTTGATTTTCACCTATTACAGTTGTAGGACCTACGCTGTATTAGACATGTAACATCGTGTGTCAAAATTGAGAAATGAAGATCGTGATGCAGTTTCATAAAGTACATAACAACGACCATTGTATATGGTAAAATTTAGCCACATTATTTTGTAATTGGTTGGTACAGTATCATTGCATCCTGTTGAGGTAGATCGATGCAATGACATCATCATTGATTAACCAAACTCAAGTAATATAGAAGTGATAACAAGGAAGAGAGGATGTCGTAGAAGTGTATTTGGTGCAAATACATGTTTTTGCCATATCCTCTTTTTCCTTCTTATCATTCTATATTAATTGAGTCTGTGTTACCAGTGATCCTTAGTCACAGCACCTAGGCCATTAGATATATCTTTTCATTAGTTAAGAATAATGCATGCATATATCAACGATGTTATAGATATCATAAAGACAGTAACATAAGTAACCCTAGATATTTCATGTAATTTAATTGCAAATGTTACATAAGAAGTTGATTAAGTTAATAGTGCAAACCGCGTAAATTTGTAACAGGTTTTGTCACATAACTAGACAAACGATGTTCAACTTACATATCCAGAGGTGGGAAAGAAGAAGAGGATGTCGTACAAGTGTATTTGGTGCAAATGCATTTTGCCATATCCTCTTTTTCTTTCTCAGCTCTGGATATATAAGAGCACCTTATGAGTGCATTGCCAGTGACATTTATAAAATGTACGCCTTATAATAGCCATGCAACATCGTGTGTCACATAACTAGACATACGATGTTCAACTGAATTACCATTCTCAGTGTCCACTACAGTTCCTTTTGTTATTTCAACAATCTAGCATTTCGCTTGGTCCAGGCTTTTGCGTATAGACTGCTGCAAAAGCAAAAGGAATTGTAGGGGACCCTCAGAAATATAGGATCTTGTACAACATTGTCTAATACATCATCCATTTCCACATTAGGCTTAGATCATCGGTAGAGAGCATTTAACCAAAGATAAACGAGAAACGAAAGAGAATGGTGTGACAAGTAATCTGGTGCAGGTTTCTTTTCCGCATCATCCTCTTTTGTTCCCCATCAATCTTTCGAAATAGCAGTCTATTATTACTATCATAAACACATTAACAAAAGTAACCCAACTTGTTTAGTTAATAACATTCGAAACATTACTTTACAAGGATACAAAATTTATTTTATGCTTCGTTGTTTCTTTATCACATCTTTATGGTCTTCCAATATGGTTTCATTTTTTCTAAGTGTCTCGTTGATTATAGGTTGGTTCCCTAAAACATTTCTAATGCTACTGGGACCATTATCGTGTGACTGTTGTCCCTTCAGTTTAACACTACCACTTGTTTCACCACATTCTGCTTGTTCCTCAGCGTATACTTGCCGTCTTAGCTCTTCTAGAGTTTCAGCTGGCAATTGCATTTTTGCTTCAGCATTTGGCCCATATCTCTCATAAATCTCAGGAAAAATTACCTCTCTTGCTACCTTATTTGACCATTTCCTATCATCAACCTTCTGCTCTAACTTAATTCTTTTACCAGTCGACATATTCCGTTGCAAATGAAGCAACTATGGTGAAGAAAGTGATTAAGAGTAGGGGATAAGAGTAGGGGAAAATTGTATGAGGTAAGGAATGAGATGTGTTGATCAGGTATGAGATGCAAACAACCCTATGGCAACTCTTAAATATCAAAACCCAAATGACAAAGAATAGTCACATGCAAACAGTCCTCAATATGGCATCTCAGTTTTAGTTCAAGCCTGACCACAAACTCAGTCATATGCAATGAGGATTGATATTTTGAAAAACAACAACCCTCAATGACATTATATTCCTGACCCATGCATATCCTCAAAAATCTTAGTGTTTTCTAACGAGCCAAACTAGAAACAACTATATGGTATAGTTTATAATAAGTTACTAAATCCGCTTTATGAAACACAGTAAACGTTTGTTGACTTCCAGAATCATCAATCTTCATAAGCGTAAATTCATTAAAATAGATTAGCTAAAACTTCATATACAACAATTAGACCATAATACCATTCCATGAACAACACAACAAATAAACAGTATACACAAATTATTACAACGTTAAATATGCCATCCCATTATGCAGTAACCGTTATGAAATTTGCTACTTACATAAGCAACTAATTATTTTCATTCATTTTAACCGCGTTGGCTTCCTCCTCACGAACACCGCTCCTAGCTTGAGCCAATAAATCTGTCATGATTTCAAGCATGGATTTATGCCTATTATAGGTTTTCCTTAATGCTTCCAGAGAATCCACCGCAACTCCACGATCGCCTAACGCTTCCATGTCTACCATCATAATCCGATGTTTGTTCATTACGCGCCTCAAATGTTGGCAGCACACAAATAACAGGTTACGAATGCAGAGTCTTCCATTGCCTGCTGCACAAACCACACGCGCATTCTGTCATGCAAATTAGAACTCCTAGCAAGATTCATAAGATGATCAAGGATCTGGAACTGAGCCATTGGAAATAAAAAAAAGTTTGGTTTAAAGGAGATATAACCAGATATCATCATATAACAAATAAGCAGGGAATAAATAGGCAAAAATCTCTGCAGTTATGAGCAGTTAAAGAAAACTGTTTATATGCAGTTAGGAGTAGTTATATATATTTTCACTATAACATGTAATTTTACAGATGTTTATAAGCAGTTATGCGCAGTTATAGATAACTGTTTGTAAGTCGTTATAAGCAGTTATAGATATTTTTCTCTATAAATTTGAAGTTCCATATTCTTTAATTTTATTAGTTTGTTTTATCTTTTATCTTTTATCTTTTATAATCAAAACACCATATCTTACACATGTCTGCAAAACCTTTTCTAAATGAACTGGAAGAAATGTGTGGGTCTGATAAGCTCCACACATGTTTTAAATTCCTTTTCAGTCAAGAAATTCCTCTAAATGAAGCGATGGTTATATGGTTGGGTGAGCAACGTGATGAGTTGCGTAAAAATGTTGAAAATCGCACCGAGAGAATGCGTGAGGTTTTAGATCTTAACTTTGATGATAAAGAAGCGGCTGATGATGCCTATGAGTCCCTGCGTGAGGTTCAAGTAATGGAGCATCGTTTGCTGGAGTCCTTTAAGGCCATTCTGAAAGATGTTCGTGCTCTTATATCAAAGAAGGAGCATGCCATTGCCATCATGGATGAGTATGATTAGGTGAATGGTGGTTTAGGGTCTTTTGTTTGTTAATCTTTTCAATAAATGTAATAACGTTGTAATATTAATGAATCAGATGTACGTTTGAATGTCACAATGTTGTTGTTTTCTGTTTTTTTTGGTTGAATAATTTTATTATCTCTCACACACAATCATGTTAAAAAGTTACAGAGGGAGTTAAACCCATACTTGGACATGTTTTTGCAGATGCTTATAGAATCTTGGTTGTGTTCACGTTAACTTGTAATTTTACAATGTCATTGTAAAAATATCATCGTATACTTATTCCTCAAATAGTCAAAAACCTTTATCTTATGAAATACATTTGAGGACAGGTATTTGTAAAAGAGCATTTGATGAGTTAAATATTATAATGAATGGGCCAAAACAACATTTTGACCATGTAGAGTCAACTCAGTGTTGCAACTCATGGAAAGTCTCTAAATGGGTTAAAACCACTAACAAGATAAAACAAGAAGTACAATAACCAGTTTTAATACCAATAAGATATGCAGTTTTTAAAAATGAGTTTAGGGAGAGTAGCATAACCAAACACGAGCAATATTAAAGAAAACATGATTAATATTAAAAGAAAAGTCCATTCATTTGTCAACAGTACCACCATACATGAAACTTAAAAAAAACTGAAATACATTAAACATAAAAGACATCCAGCCGGAGAGATCCAAGATCATGACCCATGATAAGAGACTCTAGAATGGCAACCATCCCTTGAGCTTCTCAGCAAACATATCCTTCTCACGCATGCTCAGCTCTGTCTCCTTCATAGAAATCATCAGAGACATCAGCCTCAACATATACTTATGCTGACGCTGCCTAAGGAACTTGGCAGTCTCCAGAGCCTCGACCCGACCCTTCAGGACATCCACCTCCTTCAGAAAAGCTTGGGCTTCATTGATGGACTCAGACAACTTCATGCACACCTTGGTGATTTCACTCTCCAACTGCTTGTCATTAGCAGAAGACCTCTCAAGATACAAATCAAGCTGGCGTTCCAAGGAGGTGGAACCACAAGCATGAGCAAGTTCATCAAAAAGTGGTAGTGGAGCCATTGTTGTTTTGATAAGGTAGATGGAAAAGTAGATGTGTATGTTGTATGTGTGTGTGTCTTTGTGTTAGGAGGAGCGACTATATATAGAGGACCGTGGGGCGTGGGAAATGGAATGGATACATGTTGGTACATGCACCGCCAGTTAGGAATCCCATGAAAGACTGTTGAGTGACTAATGTTTAACAATGGTCAATGCATTTAATCTAAATGTAACAAATATGTTTTACATGGTATACAATTATTAGAACGAGTAAAAATTTAACAACAAAACAATTAAAGCAAGAACATAATAACCAGACATACTTTCATTAATAACATTCAGATTAATCCATTCTAGACATGATAGAAGTTCATAAGACCCAAATACACGATCAACACGACTACTTAAACACATACCCACAACCCAGAACTATACTTGACTTACAGAGCGTTTATAACACAAATTCCACCACAAAACACGATTTACCTTCAAAAGATGATTCTTAACAAAAAAACCCAAACCTTAACAATGTTGCTTATTTAAACATCCTGAGGTTCTTGATAATCCTTGACTTGTCAGTGGCACGACGCAAACTTGCTTGTCGCCTTTTAGTCAAAAAGGCAATTTCATCCAAATCCTCCTGCTGTGCTAACTTAAAACGGTCCAAGGGTTCATTCATGATTTGATAGGATCCAAATTTTTCAAGCTCCAGTAAGATAGCATGCCTGTGCTCAACACGCACCTCTATTTCCTCAATCATCTTCCCATACTCTTTCTCGTCACCCCTGTTGCCCTCTCTCCCCCTAGCAAATAGAGCCAGGAGGACTTTATCGAAACGCCTAGACCCAGTCTGATGTGCGATTTGATCATAAATTGGTATGTTAGACGCCATGATGAAGGAGATTATTGAAGAAAGTAAATTAATAAAGTTTTTAAAGAAGCGTATAGGAGAAGAGTAGTAAATGAAGCACTCTTAAATGCCCAAAATAGATTAATTTATGTTGAGAAACCAAACTGGAACAGTGTATAGTTTAGTTACACTTCCCATGCAAAACAAATAAAAATAAAACATAATTATTTAAAAAAAAATAAGATATATCAAAGCACAAATAAATTGGAACATTGTGTGCAAATAATATTTGGTGCATCCATTAGTGGCAACATTTTACAAAAAATGCATGTGTAATTCTAAATCTTTGTTTCGGTTCAGCGTAAGCTAGTTTTTACCCGTTTAAACGTTCACATTGTATATTATGAATTCCAAATAAATGAGGATCGTCCTTCGTAATGGTTAACGTCCTTCAATGGTAGCTAATAAAGCATATTCTATGAACATTTCTTCAATGTGCAAAAATAATAGTTAAGTTTATAGCACCACATTATCTAAAACAAAAAAAAAATACAAGTACATGAAATAGAGTCTGTAAATCTGAATATTGATGATTGAATCGTAAGAAGTGGCAAATCAAAATCTTACCGGAAAAAAATTAGAGTTGACGGAAGAGAAAGGGCATGAAGAAAGGTTAAAATGAAGATAAGACACTCACTCTCTTGAGTGGTCAGTGGTCACGTGCTACATAGAAATGAGAAAGCAAATTGATTTTGTTTCTCTATTTTCTATTTTATTTTTGTTATGATGTTAGTATTACTATTTTCTACTTATAAATTTATCTCACCATCTTTTTTTTATTATTATGTACCTTTTTTACTCTCATTTTATTTTTCACACACTATAGTGGTAGAAAACTATATATTACAATGCTAATAAAAAAATCCAGTTACATTTGTAATCATCTTTTTCCCGATCGCAGTATAGTCATAAAATCAATAAACTTGTAAACATTTTGAATTTTTAAACTTTACATACTTGATTCTTCTTTAAAGTGAAAATTGAAAGTTGGCCAAAAGACATATGGTTGCCCAAAAGAAAGGACACGTGTAAACATAACAAGATTTCCAAAACATTGGTTGCCCATCGTCCAAGACACGTGTTTTGATAGTAGCAAGTTGATGTGAACAGCTTTTTAATTTTTTAATGTTTTTTTCATTTTATGAGCAAGTTGCTCAAAATTACAAGAATCATATGCAAATTGGGCAACTTGGGAAAATTGGGCAACTTTTTATATCTTTATCATAATGGCGTTATTTCACTACTCTTTAATTGAGGTCGAGTAAAAATCTCAAAATGATTTTAACTTTGTATATCTTTAACATAATGCAATTTTTCACATAAACTTGTTGGTCAATGGCGTGATTTTGTTACCTCTAATCGAGGTCGAGTAAAATACTAAAAAAGATTTTCAGGTTATATAGGCTTCTCATAATGTAATGCTTCGCATAAATTTCAGTTACATTTGTGATAACATCAAATTTACCCATGATCTAAGTGTTAATTTCCCCCTAAAGTGCTCATCTTTTCTATTTGTATGAAGAATATATACTCTTATTTCTTCCTATTTTGGTTTCAGGGTAAAGATGAGTAAAAGAACGAACATACGCGGAAATGGAAGGACTTAAGAGCAAATATGTGGAAATTATGGATTCTGCACTCACTACGGTGTAGAGGTTCATCTACCTATTTTGGTTTCAGGGTAAAGATGAGTAAAAGAACGAACATACACGGAAATGGAAGGACTTAAGAGCAAATATGTGGAAATTATGGATTCTGCACTCACTACGGTGTAGAGGTTCATCTACCTACGTCGTAGCAAGACTTTATGAAGATTACGGCGTAAAGGTTCATCTACCTACGCCGTAAGAAGGAATTTACGAAGACTACGGCGTAGCCTATACTACGGCTACGGCGTAGAGGTCTACTAAAGGGCCCTACGGAGTAAGCAACTCTCCAGCTACGACGTAAGCCCTAATTTGAGGCAGTGAAGAACTAACGAGGCCAAGGAAGAAGTTACGGCGTAGCAACCCTAGCAACTACGCCATAGCAAGTATCTTATCAAGACATTACGCCCGTAGCACTTGATCAAGCTACGGCGTAACACCAATTTACAAAGGTTACGGCGTAGCAATTCAATCAGCTACGCCGTAACAAAGTCGGGCCTATAAATACCAGCCCTAATTCCGAGTTTATTCATTCACTTTTCACCACACAGAAGTTGGGAGAAACTCAGGGAGCAGGAGGAACGAAGTTCTAGCCTCATAGAAGTCATTTCCAAGGGAGAATTCACACACCAATCATAAGTTTATTCTTTCCTTTGTTTTGTATTCGATTCATGTTTACATTTGTGATAATACAATCTTGTTTTACTGCAACTATGAATATGAGTGGCTAAACACCTCTTGGTATTAGCCTAGTTATGAAATTGTTATTATAATGATTTAGTTTTCTACGCATCTATTGTCTATTGTTTCAATACTTTCCTGGCGAGTCTTGGGACACTCTAGTTCCTGTAGTGTTTAGCATTGGTTTTTCCCTAGAGACTTGTGGAATTAACCCTAGGAAGCAAGTCGCTAGGGATGTGACTTGGTGATAGCAATATCACCATACACGTGTGAATTAACCCTAGGACCACCTATCGATGCTATACGCTTAACGGAGTTAGAGGGGTGTAAGATCTGACCATGCCGCATCCGTTAGACTTGTCCATGTTAGTAGAGGCACTTAATGACTCTTACATTTTCGTTTCGATGAACCCAAGGCTTTACAATAGTTTTGGATAGGACAAGGTGTAAGATAGACGTAGGTGATTTAACCCTCTGATCCGAAATGAATTAAATCCCCAGATGATATGATAGGATGCACTTATAGAAAACTAGTCATAATGATAACAAGAGTAATAATTAGTTTAGCACTATTTCTCTCTATTGATCTTTCTTTTATTTATTTACTTGTCTTGTTATTTACTTTTATTAGTTTAATTAATCTTTCAACTCAAAAACCCCTTTTAAACGTGACACGAAACTTAGATAATTTCCATACACTTAGCTCTGGGGACGACCTCGGCTTTACCATCTAGCTATACCTCATATGATCGGGTACACTGCCCGTTAGTGCATTAAGGTAGACCTTAGGTAAACGAGACTATTATAAATATTAAAACCTGGTCAGTAAAACCTGCATCAAGTTTTTGGCGCCGCTGCCGAGGAGCTATTGGGATTTTATTTAAGTTTTTATTTTTGTTTTATTTTCTTATTTGTTACTATGTCAGGATACAAGACTCGAAGTGCTAAACCCTTTTTAGCAACACCATATGATAATCCCGAGAGGCAGTACCGAAGAAAAAGAAATAATACTCCTATTTCTATTCATAATCTCTTTTCTTTTTGTGATCATTCAGATTCAGATACGGAAGTTATTGAAGGAAATGACATTAACTCCATGACTATGGAACAATACATGGATCGGAACAATGAAGAGTATGATAGAGGGGTAAATTCG
>LBNU01024815.1:0-11077 GCA_014162995.1 Artemisia annua | reverse complement strand
AAAGAGTGCGTCGATTCCGTTCGTTGTTTTTGTGATTTGAAGATCCTTCCTCCCCGGAAGTTACTTATTTTCGCTATATTATAAAAATACAAAAATAGAATAAACAAAAACACTTTTTCTAAAGTGTTTTCATAAAATTAAAAAAATAAAATAAACATCCTCACTTTCGTTGAAAGTGTTGTAAACCGTGCCCAAATAACCAACAAAACAAATCGTGAAATTAGTCGTTACTTGGATTACTTTGAGATTACAACCGAATAAACGAGGAATACGGAAGTCTTGACATTAAATTGCAGACTGAAGAGGACGGGTTTTCAAGCATCTACGGAGCACCTTTGTCCTCCCGCCTCGCCGCGCGTAATTTCAAGGGAAACGGTTACGGTTAACGTAGCGGTTACCAAAAATAAAATAAAAGTAGTTTTTGTTGTTGTTTTCTTTGTTTTGCTTTAATACTTAAAAAACCCAAAAATAATTTTAACCTCAAAGTTGTTTTTCGTTTTCGTTTCGGTGTATGAACACCCGTTCTTCGTCAAACGACTTACTTTCTCCTCTTTCGAATCCCGAGCGAATTATCTGTCAAAACAATCGTATTCCTTTCCCAACCGTTGAGGAAATGAACAATAACGGTCAAAATGTTGTACCCCCGCCGGTGGGTGGTGCACAACAAAACGGGATCCCTCCGGTGGGACCCCAACCGGTTTATGATTTACGTCCGATGGAAGAACAACTCCAATCACCCTTCCAAGGTGTTAGGAGGGCCATCGTGATTCCCGATATCACCGCAAACCAATTTGAAATTAATCACGGGTTACTCAATCTTATCACGGGTATATCCTTTCACGGTTTTGATCACGAAGACCCTTACATTCACTTTAGGAATTTCACCGACATTGCTGAAACAATTAAGATCAATCAAGTTCCTTATGATGTGATTAAGATGAAATTGTTTCCCTTTTCGCTCAAAGGAGCAGCCCGGACTTGGCTCGAAAAGGAACCACCGAACTCAATTCATACTTGGAATGATCTAGCTAACAAGTTCATCAATCATTTCTATCCTCCTTCCAAAACTTCTAATCTTCGAACTCAGATTTTCCGATTCCAACAAGGTTTTGATGAATCATTCAGTGAAGCGTGGGATAGATTTAAGGATTTGCTCGAAAAATGTCCTAATCACGGGTTTTCCGACTTGCATCAGATCGATACTTTCTATAATGGATTGAATCCCACCGATCAAGATTCTCTCAATGCTGCTGCGGGTGGAAATTTGTTGTCTAGAAACACTCAAGAAGCTTTCACCATCATTGAAAACAAAGCAAAAGTGAGGAGTTCTAGATGCAAAACCCAAGTCTCGAGTACTAATAGCAAACCTAATGACGATGTGATGATTGTTCTTACAACTCTTACGAAACAAATTGGTCTTCTCGTCAAAGAAAAAGAAAAACCGGCCCAACCCGTTCACGCTATTAACCCAAGTTGTGAGACTTGTGGTGGTCCCCATCCATATTACGAGTGCCCAGCCGCCGGTGGCTACACTCAAGAGAACGTTTACGCCGCAAACACGGGAGGTAACGTTTACCCACCCCAAGGAGACCGGAATCTCCTCAGCTACTGTTCTAACAACTACCTTGGACCACCCGGTTTCAACAACCCGAACCCCAATGTGCTTAATAAGAATAATCAACCAAATCAGAATCAATCTAGGGTTAATCAGGGTTTTACTAATCAAAATCAGGGTAATTTCAATCAATCACAAAATCGGGGTTTTCAAAATCAGGGAAATTTTCAAAATCAAGGCCCAAATCAAGGGAATTTTTATCAAAATCAAGGAAATTTTAATTATGGAAATCAAGGGAATTTTCAAGAAAATTATCAAAATGCTAATCAAGGGAATTTTAATCAGGGGAATTTTCAAAATTATGGGAATTTTAATCAAGGAAACAATGCTAATCAAGGAAATTTTTATGGTCAAGGTTTTCAAAATAATCCGGGGCAAAACTTTTATCAAAATCAAAATGCTGCTCAAAGTCCATCGCCCACGGATGAGTTATTGAAACGTTTAGTTCTTGATATTCAAAATCAACAAATGATCAATAAAAATCATGAAGATACAACAAGGATATTAATTAAGGAATTAACCGAAATTAAGAAGTCTTTAAATGATCGACCCTCGGGCTCGGGTACTTCCTCTACTCTCCCAAGCAATACGATCGCCAACCCGAGGGGCGATGCTAAGGCGATCACGACTCGTAGTGGTGTTAAGTATGATGGACCCACGACTCCGACTCCCGTTTCTTCTTCCATTCCTCCTAAGGTAGTCGACCGTGAAACCGAGGCGACAAAGGATACGGAACTTCCTACTGATAACGGAAGGACCGAAGACATCCAACCTCCGGTTGTCCAACCATCTAAGCAAAAAGAAAAAGTTGTTTGTGATCAAGAAATTCCCGTTAAGACCAAACTTCCTTATCCGTCTAGACTCACTGAACAAAAGCTCCGTGACAAAAATCAACAACAAATGGAGAAGTTCTATCAGATTTTCCAAGATATACATTTCGATATCAGTCTCGCGGATGCTATTCTTTTAATTCCAAAGTTTGCGTCTATGATTAAGGGCTTATTGACTAATAAAGATAAACTATTCGAAATAACCAAAACACCCTTGAATGAACACTGCTCAGCGGTTCTCCTTAAGAAGCTTCCCGAAAAGCTCGGAGACCCCGGCAAATTCTTGATCCCTTGCATATTTCCAGGTATGGTTCAATGCTTCGCCTTGGCCGATCTCGGTGCTAGCATTAACCTTATGCCGTTATCCATCTGGAAGAAACTTTCACTTCCCGAGCTCACCCCAATGTGCATGACTCTTGAGCTCGCGGATCGTTCTACTTCTCGACCTCTCGGTATAGCCGAAGACATTTTCGTGAACGTTGGAAAGTTCAACTTCCCTGCCGATTTTGTGATTGTCGATTTTGATGCTGATCCACGGGTTCCTCTCATTCTCGGGAGAGGATTCCTAAGGACGGGCCGCACATTGATTGATGTTTACGATGAAGAGATCACCCTCCGAGTTGGAAATGAAGCCGTTACGTTTAATCTCGATCAAACCGCGAGATACTCCTCTAACTACGATTGCATGTCCGTAAACCGAATTGATATCCTCGATGTTGCTTCGGAGGAGTATTCTCAAGAACTTCTCGGTTTTTCTAATAATGCTTCGAGTGGCAATCCCACTCCTTCTTCTGAACCAATCATTTCCGATTCGTCCCCGTCCCTCACTCCGTTTGAGGGAAGTGATTTTTCTTGAAAGATGTCGATGAATTTCTTGCTATTGATACATCATCTTCACCAAAAGTTGATGATTCTTATCTCGATCCGGAGGGAGACATCCTTTTGCTTGAAAAATTGTTGAATGAAGATCCGTCTCCGCCTCTCCCTCCGAAGGACCTTTACGTCGAAGAAGTAAAAGAAGTTAAGTCGTCTAACGAAAATCCTCCAGAGCCCGAGCTCAAGGATTTACCTCCTCATCTCGAATACGCTTTCTTCGAAGGAACCGACAAACTTCCTGTTATCATCTCTAAAACCCTAAAAGATGAGGAGAGGAACCGACTCTTAGACGTGCTTAAGAAGCATAAGAGTGCTATCGCTTGGAAAATTTCTGATATAAAGGGCATAGACCCTCGTTTTTGCACTCATAAGATCTTACTCGAAGAAAATTCTAAGCCCTCCATCCAACAACAAAGACGGGTGATAACGCTCAAAGTTAACATGTTTTTAGAAGCGTTATTGTTGGTTTTTCGTATGGAAATTGGTCATATTTGTATACATTTGTTACTTAATCGTGGAAAAGTGTTTATACATGCAAATATAGCCAAAAGCAGTGAAAAGATGCTTAAAAGTGAAGAAATGAAGTGATCATGCTTGTTGGGGAAAGATTCGAATAGAAGAGAAGGATGAAATTAACGCATGGACAAAGGATTTGATATAGACGAGCTTTCTATACATATTTACCAAAGAAATATCAAGTTCTAATGTACTAAGACATGCCACGAAGAAAGGAAACACATGCGAAAAGAATCGGCGAAGAAAAGTCAAAGAAACAACATAGTGGAGGCATCCAGCCGATCGGCTGCAACCCGCAACCGGATCGGTTGGAAATTGACCAAAAGGCTCCAACCGATCGGTTGGACCTCTAGCCGATCGGTTGGGGAACGACTGCTGTTACAAAATTGCATTTAAAGGTGTATTTACTCTCCATAATCATTGGTGGCTGATCATTTCTGGTTATTAACTATCATGGGACGTTTTTACTTGGAAGAGAAGAGTTATGAGGCTATATAATGAGTACTTAGCCTCTAGATTACATGTACCATCTTTTATCAATATTATTGTTACACTAAAGTGTTACTAGTTCATTTTCTAAGGTTACTAAGTGTGAAAAACGTCAGAAAGAGTTGAGTAAAGTCTCAATCTTTGGTTCGAGTTGGGAATTGTTCACTAGTGTGGTGAATAGTTTATCTAGAGTGTGGTTGCTATAGTTCCACGTGATTCTTGTCATTGTAATTCTCAAGACTAGGTACACCTTGATTCTTATAATGAACAATTGTTACTTTACGTTTAATGAAAGTTTTATTATCTACTTGTGTTTATTTATGATTGCTATGGAGTAATTTGTGATATACTTGTGTGTATGATGTGATTGGTTATGGAGTATTCTTTTACTAAAAAGGTGATGCATGAAAACATATCTATTTTATGAGTTTGTTGAAGTAATATCTAATCTTGCTTAATTTGTTGATAAAAACAATCTTTGGGAAATAGGTCCGAAAGGATTTTCAACTTGTTTTTATTCCAAAACATTAGTGCACGAATTAGTATGGAATATGATGCTTGACAACCATCCTATTTACTTATTAAAATGGATTTTGAGAAGATTTCATCACGAAAAAGGACCGAAAGGATTCGTAGGAATTCATAAGAAAAGAGTTGATTTTCTAAACAACCATGTGATTATAGAATTGTCATACTATCTTGATATGTCCGAAAGGAGTCATTTAGTAGATTGAATTCTTAGTAGTAGTTAGAACATGACATACATCATCGATTGTATTTCTACTCATTTTTAGTTGCGCATCATAACAAGTTTTACACCAAACTTTATATTCATAATTGCAATAATACTCCTAGACCTCATCATGGAATTATACACAAGTATATGCTTAGTTCTTATTTGATTTCTTTTTAAAACTATATTCATACAAACAAGGATTGACAACCTTTGTTAATAAACAAGTTCTACTATAAATAAACAAATCCCTTGGGACGATCTCGACTTACCCACCTTTATTACACCGGACGAGTATACTTGCTCGTATGTGCTAAAGAATTAATCGGATAAATCGTGTTTATAAATTTTAAAACTTGCACTAACAAATAGGCACATCAAGTTTTTGGCGCCGCTGCCGGGGATTTGATTAGTTTTCTTTATTTTAGTAGTTAATTTGTTTATAATTCGGATTTGATTTAATTTTTAACAAGAAAAAGTTTTTTTTTAGACAGATTGCTCCAACCGATCGGTTGGACAACCAACCGATTCGGTTGGCAGCTCGGTAAAATTAGGATTTTAGTTTTATTCGTTAATTTTCTTTAAATTACTGTTTTTAGTTAATTATTTAGGTTTCTAGACTATTAATGTTAGTAATTATGAGTAGTTAAAATAGTTATTATGATTAATGTTTAAGTTTTTAATTAAATAGAATTAATGTTTAGTTTTAATTATTATTGGGATATTAAGAGTTTTTAATAATAAGTCATTAATGGTAGGATTAAAGTGTAGTTAATTTTTAGTAATTTATTTAAAAAAAAAAATATTTTGGTCAGAGTGACCAACCGATTCGGTTACGGGTTCGTACCGATCGGTTGGTGGTGGTAATTTCATCAACCGATTCGGTTGGACACCCAACCGACCGGTTGGAACTCTCGTTAAATTTTTTGCACTTTTTAGTTTTTAGTTTGTTTTCAATTCTTAGTGTTTTAGTTTGTTAATATACTTATTCTTGTTTCATATTAAGAATTATTTGCTTACAACTAACCCTCATGCTAATGGTTTGGATTTTTTTTGATGGTTATGTTATAGTTAGTAATTGCTTAGGTGAAATGGAGAGTTTAAGTCAGATTTCGGCATACTTGAAAGATTTGGAGGATATGTTCAAGGATTCCGGGGATTCCTTGGAAAAGTTAGAGAATATGTTAGAGAAGGCTAAGAGTGATTTGGAAGAAGGAGAGATTATTGGTGATAATGTTTCTTATTTGCCACATGAAATGTGTTATCCAAAGAAGGAGAAGGAAAGAAAGGTGGTTGTTTTTACTAAGGCACCAACTAAGGAGTACGATGCTACACACATGAGGTATGCTACACCTTGTGCGGTGGAAGGAGAAAAAGCATGGGATGCGGAGTTGAACATGGAGTATAGTGATAACTATATTTCGGAAGAGATGCTTAACAAGCTTGGCTTTGTTAGACTTGATTATGGAAGCTATGGAAGGAAAGAAGTGAGAGATGTTAAAGTGAATATACATGGTCATATTTTCAAATGTAACTTTGTGGTCTTGGATTACATGAATGCCGATGAACCGGAGGTTGTCTTTGGTAGAAATTTTCTTATAACTACCAAGTGTACAATTGATTTTGCACTAGGTGAGTTACGGATCAATATTAGTGATTTGGAAGAAGGGAAGGATGTTAATGAAATGCTAGTTGATGTTTGTGAAGGAATGATAACGCTTAAGGGAGGAAAGGATGAAGTTTGTAAGATGGGAAAAGCCAATCGAAACAAAACCCCATTAAACAAATTAACCCAACCCTCCACCCCAAAGGAAAACAAATCATCATCATCATCATCCAACACTCAACCAAATTCACCACAAAACAAGAAACCCTTAACCAAAGAACAAAAACAAGCAATTTTGGAAAACCTTGAAGCAAAAATAAGTGAGTTAATGGAGAACAAACCGGTTATTGAGGTACTTAGAGATTACATGGTTTATAGGAAGAAGCTAGATGGAGTTATGTTGGCAAAATCAAAGTTGGAGAATAATAGTTTTGATGAGGTAGAGGAAAGAAGAATAATGGAGAATGGGCTTCCTAAAAAGATGAATGATCCCGGAAACTTTGTTTTACCGGTGAAGATTAATGGAACTACTCCATTGTATGCACTAGCCGACACGGGTTCTAGTGTGAGTATAATGCCTTACCCCTTGTATCAAAAATTGGGATTGAGAGACCCTCAACCTAACAATTCTAAACTCACCATGGCGGATAATTCTAAAGCAAAAGCAATGGGGGAGGTAAGAAATGTTAGAGTACAAATAGGATACCAAGCGTTCTTGGCGGACTTTCTAGTGTTAGATGTTGCGGTTGATAAAGAACTACCTTTGTTGTTAGGTAGACCATTTTTAAGAACGTGTGGTGCGGTGATAGACATGGGAAAAGGAACTATGACCATAGATGATGGAATTTTAAAGAATACTTACTACCCAAGGCCTAGAGGTGGTAGTAATGTGGATGACTATGATGAAGACCAAGAGGAGGATTACCTTGGTTGTTTTGAAGTAGGGAGAGATGAAGATGGGAGGCCTAAATTTGGGCCATGCACACCTAGTTTCTTTGACATAGAGGACGAAATGGAGAGGGCTCTAGCAATGGAGGCTTATTTTAATCCATTTAAAAACATCTTTGTGTTTAATAAATTGACAGATTTTCTTGGATCTTTACCGGTCCAATTGAAGAACTTGGAATGGGGATCCGATGGTCCTAGCATTTACAAACGAGAAGATGGAGATGGTGAATGGCATTGCAAATTTGACATCACATGTCCTAGCGGAAGGAACTTTGCAAGAAGTTTCAAAACTCAAAAGACTACTAGGAAGCTTTCGAACAAGTATCGTGGAGAAGACATTCTTAGAAACGAATATTTCTATGGATGATGGAGAAGGATTGCAAGAATAAAGCACCTCTTGTGCTATTAGTTTGTTTCACATTTTCTATTTTCATGCAATTTTATTTTATGTTTCTTAGGTTTCATGCATTTTTACTTTTTAATAAGACTATCGTTATGTCATTTTATAGTTTTATCTATTTGAGTGATTGTTTGTTAGTTATTATGAGTTAAGTTAAGTTATTAAGTTAGAAGTAGAAATAATGACCAATGTTTGGTAGACCAAGTGTGTTTGGATACATATACATACAAAACAAGTGTTTTTGAAAAGACATAAACTAGTCTTGGCATTGCAAGAACTAGTGGAGAAAAATCAATTTCTTACAACTGATTCGGTTGGATGCTCAACTGATCGGTTGGAATTGAATATATAAACCCACAATTTCAAAAACCCAAGAACACACACACACACAATCCACCAAAAGTTGGGTCATTCAATTCGACCATAAGAAGTGTTTTGAAGGTTACAGGAGTGTAATTAGATCATCAATGGCATCAAGTCAAGTAAGTTATGTTATTAATTTCATTCAATTAAGTTTTAATTCGGATTATTAAGATTAGGTCATGATTTGGGTATTTTTGAATTAATTCGAATTGAGATGTAATATTTTGGGGATAAGTGATTAGATACGAGTAGAATGCATTGCAAAAAGAATTAGATCAATTGATTAAGTTTTGAGTAAGAATTGATTGATGGAATTTTCGAATAGAATTGGGTATAATCTTTAGAACTAATTTCTTTGCAATTGATGAATCCCAGATGTTATATGCTTGTTAATTAGTGATGTAGGATGGTACATTGTTAATTAAGAACACTTATTTGAAAGAATTAAGTTGATGATGTTCTTGAGTTCATAGAATCATTAGGTTGATGCATTGATGTGTTATGAATCGTTGTTAGAAGTGTTGGGAAGTTAGAAGCACCCTAAGATGGTCAATTACAGGTTAGAAGAAAGATTGGATTGAATGGAAAACGTTCGGATTGAATTTGAAGTAGAAAAAGTTCACAGAACGACCAGCCGATTCGGTTGCGGGCACAAACCGATCGGCTGGATGTTGACCAAAGGACCAACCGATTCGGTTGGTGGGCAACCGATTCGGTTGGTTGCTACGGAAAAATTGTGACATTTTTGAATCGCGTTTTCTAGTTTCTAACTTGATTGGTATTAGTTCTTATACTCTTATAATGATATGTTTTGAGTTTTCTTTCAGGGAAAAAACCCGTTGGTTGGCAAGTTTTTGAAAAGGCACAATAGGAAGAGGATTACTATTACTTTGAGGCCCGAAGCTAATGAGAATGTGAAGTTCTCTCATGTCCAAGATAAGGATGCGAAGAATGCATACAGGGAACGTCTCTCGAAATTGCAAGAGAGAAAGGTTGCTGTGCCAAGGTTGATCAATTGGGACTTGTTTGCGGAGTATGAATGTGAGGAGCAGTTGCGAAGCATGATGGTGATGACTTATGTGTATCCGGGAGATGGGGATACATTTGAGGATCGTTCGTGGGAAAGAGCATTTAGCATAAGGGAGAATGTAGTCAAGGAATGGTGCTTGGAATTCTTTTCAACCTTCTACTTTAATCGGAAGGTGAATGATGTGATTAACGATGTTTGTGTTTGGTTTAGGCTATGTGGTAATGAGCATGCTTTCTCTTTACCTAATTTTGCGGCTGTTCTGGGGTTATACACGGTTGGTGAAATAAATCATAGGTTGTTTGGGCCACACTTCGTGAGTTTGGCTAGGGTGTGTAGTGATTCAAAAATTCTTGATTCTTACTGGAACCGAATTGGAGATCCTTCTTGTTCAAGGAGGAATGCATCAGCGATCAGAAACCCGTTGCTTACGCTGTGTTCTCGAGTTTAATTTTGAGAGGAAAAGAAAAGAAATTAAAAGAAACATAAAAATCTTGTGTTCTCGAGTTTTTTTAAAGAGAAGAAAGGAAAAGAAACGGAGAGAAGTAGGTGGAAGATTTGGGGGTTTTTTAGCCTAAAATCTTCCTCCCACTTTTGGGAGGAAGAGGAGAGAAGAGAAGAGAATTCTCTTCCTTTCTTTTCTCCTCATTCTCTTCTCTTCTCTTCTTCTATATACTTAACTCGAGAACACAGCGTTAAGGTTTTGCAAAAGTTGATTTCATGGGGATTATTATATAGGCATGGGAATCAAGACAAGTGCACCCAACCAGATTTGTGGACAATGAAGTTGTTGGAGGAGGACAAAAACGGGAATGCGGCATGGATAATTGCCGAGTACCTTTCAAAAAGAGCACCTGGGATTAAAAAGCAGTGTGATGTTTGTGGAGGTCACTATGTGACCGTGATAGCCAAGAATCTTGGGTACTATACTGATGTGGAGTTGAGGAAATGTCGGGGTAGAATGGATAGTGAGATTTGGGATGCGGCTAGTTTTGGAAAAACGTTTGATAGAAAGAATAGAGTTTTGGGAGCTTGGACTGAACCGAGAGGAGGGGCATCTTCAAGGGCTTACATGGAAGCACCTTCGCAACCTCCAATGGGAAGTTTCTCGGGAAATACACAAAGTGGGTTCGACTCAGGATGGGGAGATTGGAACCGGGAACTAAATACTATAGAGTGTAGGGAAGTTTGGAGAGACAATATGATGATGCGGACTAATTATAATTATGATTATTGATGAGACGAAAAATGTTACGTTTTTAGGGGTCGGTTTGAGTCCTAATTCGTATGTTTTTGGTTTGGATTTCACCCAAAGTCGTTTCTTTTCTCATTTTAGGTACTTTTGAAGGGAAAATCACAAAAGAAGCATTTTCGGGCGTTTTCGGAGTGAAAAAGTGCGGAAAACAACAAAAACTCAAAAGACCTTGAAGATCACAGAAGGTGACGCCGTCACTCTCTACAAGGTGACGCCGTCAGGAACAAGTGAAGTCCAGAATTGGAAAAAGACTCGTGACGGGCCAGAGAGTTCGTAGTGCAAATTGGTGACGTCGTCAACCAAGGTCGTCAGATCTGGAACCAGCAATTATGACCACGTCAAGGAAGGCCGTCTGAAAACCCTAATCGCCGAGCTGACGACGTCACCTATTGGGTTGACGCCGTCAGCCCGCAAAATCT